>JAWZYU010000706.1:0-83000 GCA_038380435.1 Ryuthela nishihirai
GGTTTGTTTACTCTTCCGCACTTAGTTTTTTCGTTACCTTCTATACCAAATTTACTAAAAATTATGGAGCAGAAATAAGACGCATTTCTTTTAATCTAGTACCTCTTTCAAAAGTTTTTCGGATTCACCGTGAGTATCTTAAATATCTCTGTTCGGGGAGGAAAGACAATAAACACCACCAAGGCGTGGGTCTGCTTCTCAGCAGACACGCCAGTGATGCTCTTCTAGGATAAGAGTGCATTAATGAAAGGTTGTTTACAGCAAAATTACAGACAAACGTTAAGGACTTCAATCTTATCTACTGTTATGCCGCCACTGAGAATGCCGATGAGGATGAGAAAAAGGGTTTTACAGACTCCACACTGTCTCCCACACACGGATCCTCATACGAGCTTCCATTTCAAAGGAAATTCGTAATTCTTTGCTGTCCGAACATGTAGTGACTAGTAAATTTTTTCTATTTTGACGGGAAAGAAAATGAAGGTTGTTAGTTTTATGGACAGCAGCACTACCTACTTCACGAGTTTTCATGTGACATGGAACTTGTTCCGTTCGGGCCTCACGTTCCTAACATTTAACATAAACTGGGCCGCATGTAGGATATGAAATAAACTTTTTTTTGGCGGGGGTGGGGGGGCTTTTATTTCCTGCATAGGTCAACCATGAGTTAATTTCACAGCGACTTTGCAAACCTGTTGGTGTTCCCTTTTTCATTCGCAGAACAACGGGATTAAGTGTTGGTTCTATTGCTATGTGCATGTAAAGAGTTTAAGGAGACCTAAAAATTGTGCTGATAATTTTTAATATTATCTATTACGGAAACACTTAAGGAAATTTTTTAACGTAAAAAATATTATTTTTTCCAAATTAAAATCTACCGGTTTGGTTTTAAGGAAAATAAATATATAGAAAATTTTAATTTTTATTTTTAAAACCGAGGAGTTCAGGAGAGTTCTGGTGTCGTTGATATTCGACGCTGGTGCTGATATCCTTTTTTTTTCTACTCTTCGGTGTGAGTGTATTACGTGAAGGAGCGTTATTTCTTTTCTTCACCCTAGGTGTGGGTATATTTCGGAGCTTTTCAGGTCTGTGTTTATTTTTATTTTTCCCGTCGGTGTCTATAGACTTTTTGACAGACTTTGGTGTGGAAGTTCTGCACTACGCGCAGCAGTTTCTGCGTGTACTTTAATTTTGTATTTTCAAAATGGAGGATCCCTCTGGAGGGTCAAAACGTTTACGTAGTGACAACTCTGCAATGCAGCAACAGTTTCAGTCTCTATATTCCAAAACGTTTATGAATAACTCTGATCTGTTATCTTATGCTAAATCAAATGGATGCACATCTTTCTCCATTAGGATAAAAGGTATTTCGAAGCCCATATCCACGGCTAAACCTAATTTCTTGGAGCAGCAGCTGACAGCTCAACTTTCAAACCCAGAAGATATTTTAATCGTCAAACGCACTAAGACGAACGACTTGATAATCACAACAACTTCCGTCGAATACACCCTTGAGTTACTAAATATCACACAGATATTAAATACTCTAGTTGAGCATGAAATCTTGATAGAATCATTAACAACTAAATTTTTACTTCGCAACATTGATACTGAAATCTCTATCGATGACTTATTTACGGAACTATCAATTCAAGGTCATCATATTTATTCGATTCGTCGTTTTTCAAACGTGATGGCAACACAATGTCTCCCTTACCAAGTGTGTTAATAACAAATGTTGATCTACAAATGCCCCACGAAATAATTCTATGGTGGGAAATACATCATCCCACCCTTTTCGTAGATAGACCACGACAGTGCGATAAATGTTGCAGATTTGGACACGGAAAGAAAACATGTCGTAGCAAACCTCGATGTTCCCGATGTGGTGAGGAACATCATGCTACCTCTTGCACATCTTCTGAACTACTTTGTTGTTTATGTGGCGATTCGCATGAAGCCACCTCCTTTCAGTGTCCGAAGCGCCAACTTGAAACCACTATTCTCAACTATAAATGTACCAGACGTACTACATATGTTGCAGCTCGAACGGCCATATTACCCTCAAGACAGACATATGCATCTACAACACGGAAAAATCTAATGCCTCCATCGGATGTTACTACAACTCAAGAAATGTACAATGGGATGTCGCATCTTATCACATCGTTAATAGAAAAGGCTCTGTCTGCATTCGAGAAGCGACTATCAGTCATGTTCTCCTCTTTCATGCAGGAATTATCAAGACAGACTGACTCAACTACCCAAAGCAGAATTGAGATTGCACCTATTTCTAAACCACTTAATTCTCAAGACATATCTTCTGCACAAATTGCCATGGATCAGAATGCTTCTCTGAAAACGTCCTCAAGATTGAGTATTCAGGAACAGAGTGCGACAATGAATATGACTATTCCTTTACTCCGACCTGCACAATTAAATTTTGCACAACCTTCTACTTCTACTATGGACATCAATGTACCACAGGACCCTGATGATCCCATCAATAACTTTTCTGCTATGGATTTTCTTGACAGTCCTTACATAATTCGTAAAGGAAAACAAAAGTCTAAGGGGAAGAAATAATTCGTTCCCTCCTCCGTTTCTCTTTTTTCTTTTTATGTCTTATTTTTCTTCAATGGAATGCCAGAAGCCTTCGTGCTAACTCCTCCTTCCTGTTGCTTGGAATTTCTTCCTTTTCCCCGGATATCATTTTGTTACAGGAAATTTGGCTTGATTCTAATTCTCATTTTATTATCCCTAATTATATTATTTATCGGAAAGATCGTGTTACTGGACGTGGTGGTGGCCTTATGATTGCTGTCAAAGCTTCTCTTTCCAGTCGTATCCTCAACATTCCAGATAATCCATCTTGTTGCACCGGAGAATTCATGGCGATTGAAGTATTTTTCCAACACAAATCGTTCATAATTGTTAATGTATATATCCCGGATGCCATTTATGGTCCTAATATCCTTAATTATCTGGAAACTACACTACCTCCGATTTCACTGATTGGCGGAGATTTCAATGCTCATCATCCACTATGGGGTTTTCCTTTTTCCTCCACCCCCGGACTCCAAATTGCCTCTTGACTTCAAAATTCTTCTATGTGTTTAATGAATGCTGGCACAACCACCAGACGAAGCTTCTTAACCTCGTCATGTATCGACTTAACCTTCTGTTCCGAAAATATCTTTTTAAATAGTTCCTGGCGCGTGATCCCATCAACTTGGAGTAGTGATCACCATCCCATTATAATACGGATTTTTCATCATAATTCTTCATTACAGCATGTAGATTCCTTCCTTTTAAACAAACAAATTGATTATAGTTCCTTTCAACGATTCTTAGAAAACACCGACCTATCTGAAATTACTTGTTATGACGGTTTTGAAAAGCACATTCTTTTAGCTGCGGAAACTGCCATTATCACTCGCAGACATTATAGAAAATCTTTGACTCCATGGTGGAATACAAAATGCCAAAAAGCATTGGCAAAAAAACATCGTAATTTCTTCATTGCACGATCATCTTTGCTAAAGTCTGATTGGATGAATTATAAACACAGTGTAGCTAAACTTAAAGTTACCATTTCACGTGCAAAACAGAGATATTGGAATCACATATCCAACATTATTCATTCATCTACCAACATCTTTTCACACTATCGTCGACTTCAACATTTTTTAGGATCTCCATCTTCAACATCCACGAATCTCCTCATTCATAATTCCACCATTTGTGTCCAAGCTCAGGAACAAGCCAATTTGTTTGCCACTCAATGGGCGACTACTGATTCTGTATTACAGCATCCAGAAATCTCTCCTTCTGGATTTGATTTCCCCTCAATCCTGGATTTACCTTTTAATATAGCAGAATTAAAACTGGCTATACAACGACAACGGAAAACATCTCCGGGTCCAGACAACATCTCGGCAACCATGATTAAGAAGATTCCTGACAACCATTTGGGACAATTACTGATTACCTTTAATCAAATATGGTCAGTTGGCATTATTCCTCAATCCTGGACGATGTCCACTCTTATTCCCATCAAAAAACCAGGTAAAGATGGAACTGACATTCAATCATACAGACCCATCGCATTAACGTCAATCATGGTCAAAATCTTTGAACGCATAATTTGGTCACGCCTATCATGGATTCTAATTAACACAGCATTTTTTCCGTCTGAGATTCATGGTTCAGTTCCTTTTAAAGGTACAGGACATGCATTATCTCCTTTAATCCTCAATCTTAATGAAACTTTCCAACGTAAGCATGTTGCAATTATTTTGCATTTAGATATCCAACGAGCATATGATTCTGTGTCCATTCCTGCTCTTCTTCATAAACTTCTTCAAATTGGAATTAAAGGCAATTGTCACAACTGGTTTACGAATTACCTCATGAATCGCAGATTTCGGACGCGTTGGCGTGGACACTTTTCGGATATACAGTATCCAACTATTGGCATTCCTCAAGGTAGCGTGCTCTCACCTTTCTTGTTTAATGTTTTTTTATCTGATCTACCGAGCCGAATATCCAATAATTTTACCATATCCATATATGCTGATGACATCATCCTCTTTGGCTCGGGTGCCAATTTTCATTCTCTTTTCAAAAAATGTCAGGAAAATCTTTCACTTATTGATGAGTGGTCTAAATCTTGGGGTTTGTCCTTTTCCGCTCTAAAGAGTTCGGCCATGCTTGTAACCCGGAGAAAGAAGAGAATAAAACCTCCTCTGTACCTACATAATTTACCCATCCCATGGGTGAATACAATAAAAATCCTAGGAATTCATCTTCAGAAAACAGGCTCTTTGAAGAATCATTTTTTACATCTCCGTGAATCTGGCCAAAAAAATTCTCAATGTCATACGAGGTATTGCTGCTAAGAAACATAACATACCTAGTGCCACGCTCCTTACAATCGCAAACGCCACTTTACGTACAAAGTTTTTATACTGTGGTCATTTTCTATCTTCTGTTCCACAATCAAATTGGAACATCATTAATCCAATTTATCACGCTGCCTTAAGAGCAGCCACTGGACTTCCCCGAGCTACACCTCTCCCAATTCTCTATGCACTGGCATCAACTATACCTTTGAATATAGCTGCTCGCCTGATGGCAACCAAAATATATTTGAAAGAACGTTGCTCTCCGTATGCCTCATCTTTTCGCAATGCATGTCAAGCGCCGCATTATCTCCAACATTATAAATGGAAAACCTCACAAAGACCATTCTTGCTTATAGCTAATGACCTAATGATGACCTCACAGATTCCTGACGACAAGCCCTCTTCCAGAAAGTTACATCACTCTCCGTGGTCTACTCCTCAGATACAGATCACAATAAATAAGTTCCCGTTTCAACATTCCTTTGATAATCATCATTGTGATATTCTGCATGATTTCAACCTGATCCGACATAATCAATGGAATAAAAAAAAATTATTGGAACAGACGCATCAAAATCCCGTATGGCGTTGGATTGGGCATCATATGTCCACAATTACAAGTGACTGTGGCTCTCAGTCGCCATCATATTTTTTCCACTTTCAGCGCGGAAGCTGAAGCTATTAGAATTGCTTTACAACAATACACTACCGAGGCTAAAGACTACATCATTTTAACTGACAGCAAAGCGGTTCTATCCGGACTACTCAACATCTCCTCTCAATCTCATTCTGCAATCCTAGCTCTCCATAATCAAATTATGGAATCATCTAGGATTGTTTCTAGTATGCAATTTATCTGGGTTCCTGGACATCATTGTATTGACATCAATGAAGAGGCGGACAGACATGCTAAGGTTGGAGCTTCTTTTCCTCAAGCAGCCAGTCCCTCTCTGTTCTATTTAGAAGATGCTTTAGCTACTGCTTCCAAATCTATTCGCCAAATTCTAGAATCTGAGTGGAATTCTTCGTATTATGGCACACGATTATCATATCTTCCGAGATTTCAACCAAAACGGACGTTCATGTATACCTCACGTTCATCAGAAATTCTCATTTGCCGCCTTCGAGGTGAGGTTGCTCCTCTCAATGCTTTCCTTTTCAAATGTAAACTTTCTGAATCACCCCTTTGTCCTTTCTGCCCAGAAGTTGAATCAACATTTCACTACATTATTCAATGCAAACATTATGAGCTGGAACGACAGAATATGTACCTTTCCTATAGAAAAAATCACAATTTTTCTCTTGCTCCCTGGTCTCTTTGTGATATTCTTGCTCTTCAAAATCAGGCTCTGATTCTTGTCCTGGAAACTTTCATTTTTGCATCCGGTCGCTTTTCTTCTCTGTTTTCGTCATTAAATATTTTTCAAAATTAGGGATAAAAGGCTTCTAGGCCAAAAATCCCATTTTTTGGTCCGCCTCATGTGGACACACATTCACTCACTCATTTTTAAAACCTGAAGGTGCCTGTAATATATTATGCAAAATCTGTTGGCAACACCACGAAACAATGCTGCTGACGTCATCTCGTTTTTTTTGCAAGTTTATCATTAACCCGTATTCACAGGCAGCACTAATTTTAGGAGTTGATTTTCATGCCGCCATTTGTCTTTGTAACCACTCTGTTATAAGTAACATTTATATAATAAGAAATGTGTTTAAATTGCTAAAAATCAAATGAATACTTAAAGATTTTCATATGCCCTGTATTTTTTTTTTCTTTTAAGGTTTATTTTTTTACACGGTTTTCTCGGGAACCTATCAGAAACAGAATTGGGTGCATTGAATTAGATTATTCCTATTGTTTATTAAGAAAGATTTATTTTTTTTTAAAGTTGTGTGCTTAGCATGCTTGGCTACTGATCTAAGAGACCTGGGTTCGAGTCCCGGAAAAGGCATGGCTATTTTGTGTCGTTTTTCTGCTGAGGGCGTGCCATCCTCTCAGACCTTCTACTATGGCATATAAAATGACAGGCTCCTGTCAGACCTCAGCAGTAAGCAGCTGCTTGAGGGGGTATTTATTTATTTATTTATTTATTAATAAAAGTTGAGAAACATCCTGAAACAAATTTTAGAGAATATAATAGCAGGAATTGGATTCAAGGAATTAAATTAATTAACCTTATTCGTGACGGAAATGCAAATTACGAAACAAAAGGTGTATCCGGTTTAACGATTCGAAAGCATTGTTGTGTCGTCGATTATTTAGCGTACGATCTGTTTTCTTCCATTCTCTTTAATCGTGAAACGAACAATGTAACATTTTACTAGTGAACATAAAACTTATGTTTTCAACTGAAATAGATTTAATTGGCTATTTAGATATGGTTATTTGTGTTATTAAGAATTTTCCGTGAGTCTTCGAAACGACACTTAGGAGTCATTTCTGCAGATACGTTTAGTAGAAATAGGATTTCCTCAATTACGAATAGTTATGGATTACAACGGACTCCTTCATCACGGCATGATACTGTTGCATTAGAGTTCACTTCAGTTCACTTCAGTGAACTCTCATTACGACGGATGTTATGCAAATATGCCTTTACACAAACCATCGGTGTTCGCCTTTCTAACCGATATAACTATGGGGTGTTTAACGTAAATTATTCAGAACTTTGAATGTTGTGGGAATCGACCCCGGGAATTGCATATTCCTTTCCTGTAGCAATACCTAACTTCCACCCCTTCACTTCAATGAAAGCACTCCTGATACTCTGTCTTTTGGTGGCATTCGTAATAGCAAGGCGGAAGACCACTTAATACGAAAGCAGATATCATTACTTCGCGATGACGTATAATATATACGTAACTGCGGATCTCAACGGTGTCACAGGTGCTACTCTAACCAGAAAAGAACTGCACACGAAGAGAAACCATAGCAGTTATTCATTCCTTATCGCAAAGAAACTGCGAGCGCTGGGGTAGGGATGGGTAAGTTAGTAGCGCTCCTGGCTCGTAATCTGCAGTTCCCAGGTTAGAGTCGCCGCTGGGTCAGCGTTGAGATTTATTTATCTCCACAAAACTGCTCGCCCTGCTAACGGTCGGCATGGAACAACGATAAGCTTGGAAAGGCCGCCGTCCGTCGGATGGGATCTTAAGCCGTGGCACCGTGTGCGGGAAAGCCATACCCTGTGCACGTTAAAGAACTCGTTGCATGGCTTTGACGGGAGGCTACCATCTGTCTCCCGACAGCTGTTCCAGTGAGGCTCCTCCCCCAACCTTCTCTGAGCCTTAGGGGTCCTCGTGACCTTACCGTTTAGTCCATTGTCAACAAATTAAATGCCGTTCACAGGTAAAACAATTAATTCTGAGCTGTATATGATATCAAATGCGTATTATTGCATGAAATTCCAGTCAGTTATTCAAATTTATTCTCTTAACATTTAAAAGCATCCACCTAACGAAAGCAGATATCTTTAACATTATTCGCATTCATCACAACGCACTCCTCGTATTAGATCCTCTAAAAATTGTTTCAGGATGTTTCTCAAGTGTAAAATAATTCATTTATACTACAGAAAAGGAATGATCTAAATAATTCTGTTTTAAATTTTTACACGGTAAATAGGTTTCCGAAAAAACCGTGTAAAAAAAATTCTAAAACAAAACACAGTGCATATGAAAAGATAGAATATGAAAATAGAATTGGTTCCAGACGTGAAAAAAAATACCAACTCAAACAGCTGCTTACCACAGAGATATGACAGGAACCTGTCAGTTTATATGCCATTTTTTTTTTTTTTCAAATTAAAACCCACCGGTTTCGTTTTATGGAAAATAAATATATAAAGAATACTTAAATTTTTTTGAGTTTTATCTTATTTGTGTTACCTAAAACCACAAAACTACATCGAAAAATGTGACCATAAAAGCGGCAACTTGGTTCTTCTAGAAATTTTTTCTTCAATGGAAATATTTTTCAGAATTAAATTCAAATGGAGTTTTTTAAAAAGGCGCCGTGTGAACCGTGTTACATCAAAATAAATCGTGTAAATAGGGAATTTACATTTTTTTTCTGATCTGCCTTAAATCAAAAACGTGTAAAAAAAATTATGTACTTGTTTGAGATTCAAATTTGTCACTCATTAACCTAAACTGATTGCATTGTTACTACCGTAAGTAAGCACCTCAACAGAAAAGCAACACACATCAATGCCTTACTCTAGGTTCGAACCCAGTTCTCTTACATCGTTAGCCACGCGTGCAAACCACTCGCCCACCGAACGCTAGTAACCGTTATGATTGCAATACGCATTTCCGTGTGGTGGCGAAGAGTAACTTTGTTGTTTACTGTTCTGCTTCAATTACGCTTTTCATGTAGTGGCCAAGAGCAACTTAGTAGGTTCTTAGGGTTTAAATCAAGACATGGCACCTGAAATTAGCACATCATCATCATCATCATCATCATCATCATCATCATCAAGTAGCCAGGGGCTACGGAGGTCCAACCAGACTGTGCAATTTAGTTCTCCAAGCAAGTCTATTCTGAGCTACATCTACTGCATCTGGATACTGTACACCAATTCTAACAAGGTCCTGTTTGACATTGTCTGCCCACCGCATCCTAGGTCTCCCCCTCCTTCTGAGGCCTCTAGGCACACTGTTCATAACCCTATTCGCCAATCTATAATTATCCATACGGGCAACATGGCCAAACCAGCGGAGTCTCTCTCTGCACAATATGCTGCTTAAAGGAGGTTGCAGACTCCTTTGCCTAAACTCATCATTAGTTACAAAGTTAAACCACCTAATACCCAAGATACTGCGTAAGCATCTAGAATCAAAAGCATCTAGTTTCCTGTTATCTTGTTTACACAGCGTCCAAGTTTCACTACCATAACTAACCCTAGAAAGAACCAAACTGTTATACAGTCTAATTTTAGTCTTTAGGTGTATACGCCTATTTCTCCACAATCTCCATAGATTCTTAAAAGTCCCGGCAGCAATACCTATTCGTCTGTTAATCTCATGCCGCACATCACCAGTATCAGTTACGTAGCTCCCAAGGTAATTAAACTGTGACACCTGCTCAAGACTGCAACCATTCAGATTAACTGAATCACAACCTGCCTGACCAATTTTCATCACTTTAGTTTTCTCTCTGTTTATAACCAAACCTACTGTACTACCAGTTTCATCAACAGCTCGAATGAAAGAGTTCATCTCATCAACATCATTTGCCAAAAGGGCTAAATCATCAGCATAATCTAAATCAGAAATTTTCGTATCTCCAGCCCATTTAAGGCCAAAAGCTTTCCCTTGAAGTGAATTTCGCATAACATAATCAACAACCAAACTAAAGAGAAAAGGAGACAAAATGCACCCTTGTCGAACACCAGAAGTAATGCTAAACCAATTGCTACAAGCCTTACCAACTCTCACACATGTCTCAGTGTTATTATAGAGAGCTTTCATTATGTTAACTAACTTGTCTGGTATACCATATGATCTCACAATCAACCACAAATTATGACGATCAACAGAGTCGAAAGCCTTTTTGAAATCAACAAAGCTAGCAACCAAAGGTTTCTGAAACTCTAAACATTTCTCAAGAATCTGCCTAAGTGAAAATATATGATCTACACATCCCCTACCATTTCTGAATCCACATTGCTCATCACGCAATTGCCTGTCAACCAGATTCTTAATTCTATTAAGCACAATCATGGAAAGAACTTTACCTGGAACGGAGAGTAGGCTGATACCCCTATAGTTATCACAAGAACTGCGATCACCTTTTTTGAAAATAGAAATAACAATAGCTGTGGTAAAATCCTTAGGAACCATGCCTTTATCATAAAAGATATTCAGAATTTCAGTCATCCAAGTGGTAACCGAATCATTCCCAGCTCTAAGCATTTCGGTAGTAATTTCATCTACCCCTGGGGATTTATGTAGTTTAAGTTTAGAAATAGCCAAACTAGCTTCAGATTGTGTTATAGGGCCAACATTAAAGCACAATGCATCTATCATCATTGCAAACAATGGGAGTAGAACTAACTACATTGTTTAGAACATCACTGAAATGCTCAGCCCACCTAGCCATGACAGAATCCTCACCTTCTATAACCTTGCCTTGTTTATCCTTCAATCCCTGTATACCTGTTCGTTTTCTACCACACAAAACATTAACTATCTGGTACAGCTCTCTGCTGTTGTGCTGTCTAACTGCTTCCTCAGCTTTGTCAGCAAGGCCATCAAGCCAAAGATTCTTATCAGTAGCTAACTGATTCTTTACACGTTTATCAAGTTCTTTGTAATGCTTTCTATTAGGACTAGTAGGGTACATTAGGACTAGTAGGGACATTCCTGCAGTTCCTTCTTTCTGAAATAAGCTCAAGTGGCTTATCACTTAAATAATTCTGCCTCCTCTGCTCCTTTTTTCCTAAAAGAGTACTGTTAGTGTCCACAAAAGCATGTTTAAAATGATCCCATTCTTCCTCAACTTCAGTATTAAGCAAACCATGACTGTCATAATGACTAAGTAAACCTATCATGGTAAGCTTTGGCTATAACTGGTCTTTCAGAGCTTCAGTATTAAAGGTAAATTTTTTAACCCTAGCACAACACTTTTTAAGTTTAAGTTGCAAGACACTTTTAACAAGGTAATGGTCAGATCCAATTTCAGCTCCCCTATATGCCCTGGTATTTCTAACAGAACTAGCCCATTTGCTGTTAATTAATATATAATCAATCATATTCTTATACAGCCCATCAGGTGAAACCCATTTGTATTTATGTATGTCGCGGTGTTTGTAATATGTGTTAGTTATTCTGAAACCATTTAGTTTACTTACCTGTAGGAGACGTTGCCCATTGCCATTGCAGCTACCAATACCAAAAGGGCCTATTACTCCTCCCCAAAGGTCAGAGTCGGTACCAACTTTGGCATTGAAGTCATCAAGAACAAGGGTAATATCTCCTTTCTTGACAGAATTCAAATATCCTGAAGTTGTCTGTAAAACCTATCCTTCTCATCCTCAACGGAATCCTCAGTGGGGGCATAACAGCAGATAACATTCAGGTGTTTAATGCTTGTCTGAAATTTTGCTGTAAGAAACCTTTCATTAATGCACTCATATCCTAGAAGAGCATCACTAGCATGTCTGCTGAGCAGCAGACCCACGCCTTGGTGATGCTTTCCATCCTCCCTCCCTGTAAAGAGAAATTTAAAGTTATTTTTAAGTATCTCACCTTTACCTGTCCATCTGGTCTCTTGCAAGCCTAGAATATCTAGGTTATAGCGCTGGAATTCCTGCATGAGGACATCAAGAGAATAATCTCTACGTAATGTCCTCACGTTCCACGTTCCTGCAGAGAGAAAATGACTAGTAGGATTTTTAAAGAAATTTGGTTTATTGAGATTGGTAGGGCCAACAATATCAAACAGCCCCCTGATCGCAGGCATGGGGCTAAGACCTGTTCCTCCTCCGCTAAAGGCTGAAGTCACCGATGCTGGTAGGAACTTCAGGCACCACCTTTTCAAGTGGACTTTTTCAAGAACCATATGGCCTGCCTGAGACACATTACTCCAGTTTAGGCTTGACGATGCCCAACTAGCTAAGTAAGGTTCAGGTACGTGCGATGGCCTCTGATTAGGATTATCCACCAGCTGATATAAGGTATCCCATGCCTCTGTTCACTTAGAGCTGGCAACCCAGAAGCAAACAGAAAACACAGCGACAGACTCTCCCTCAACAGAGGCCCACCAGTGCAGCAAGTCCAGGATCCATAATCAAGCTCAAATCCATAAACAAGTCCAGTCTAATAGGTTTAATCGGTTAAAAATACATTTCAATTTATAGTTTGATTTGACGATCTGGAAACCGACTGCTTTAAAAAGTTATCCTATTATTAAAGTAAATAAAATAAAAATATCTAAAATAAAATTAGCATAAATATTCATGTTAACAATAAAGTTGTTTGGAACCTGAAATTTATAACGTTTATTTTTTTCCATTATATTTTTTGACCTAATCCATGACTCCAATTCTTTCCTTATTAGGAACATTTGCTGCTAGAAATAAAAAATAATTATAAATAACTTTTATGTTAAGTTTCGTACGCCTTCTATTTTTCCATCCTTAAAGATCCTCTTTCTCCATTCCCACTTAGACTTCTTCCCCAACAACTGCAGCATGGTCAGTGATGAGCATGGTGAACGTTTTCACCAGGATATAGCAACGATGGAGAAACGATACCATGGAAACTCTTCCATTTCAATGTTGGCTGACTACTGTTGGACGCTCGCCAAAAATGATCCTGAGCAGCTGTACAAGCGATGTCGGAAGTAGAAGCGGAGTTTTACAGATACATGTCATATGTACGCATTACTCTATTTTATAAGAAACTACTGCTTATTTCTCAGAAGTCGTAGCCAATTTTGCATTTTCATTCTAAAATTTCAAAACTTAATTTTTATTTTTTTTTAAACTTTCATTCTAAAAAATTTTTCTTTCCGTACCTCGTGGCGGCAGCTCTCTTTTCATCCCTCCCTTCCATTCGCTCTCCATTAATATTAATCCCACTCTTAACTCTTTCCTCTCCTGGTCGCTCGCGACACATCTTCATAACTGTTCCAAAATTTTGACAGTTATTGTCCAACAACCTCAGATATTGGGGTGATCGCTTTTTTAGTTTAAAGGAATAATTTCTTACTCTCTCGAAGAGCGAAAAAGGAAATTTCATTTTTTTATAAGTTTTGGAAAACTGCTCAGGTGGATAATTGCTACTGGAACTGAGATAAAAAAAAATATTAAAAAAAATTCGAAATGATGAATATGGTCGTGAAGAATAGAGTCGCCAATCTTGATTAAAATCTTTAACGCTTGTCTGAAATTTTGCTGTAAGAAACCTTTCATTAATGCACTCCTATCCTAAAAGAGCATCACTACCGTGTCTGCTGAGAAGCACACCTACGCCTTGGTTATGCTTAATATCTTCCCTCCCTGGAAAGAGAAATTTAATATTATTTTTAAGAATCTGACCTTTATCTGTCCATCTGGTGTCTTGGAAGCCGAAAATATCTAAATTATAAAGCTGAAATTCTTGTGTGAGGACATCAAGAGAATAAGCTCTGTGCAGAGTCCTCACATTCCAACTACCTATGGAGAGAAAATGGTTAGTGGGATGTTTAAAGAAACTATGTTTATTGAGAGAGGGAACGCCGACAATATTAAACAGCCCCTTAATCGCTGGCATGAGGCAAAGTCCCGTTCTCCCACCAAGCCATATACACTGGAAGACTTCCTCCAATGTAGAATTTGACGATACCAGTAGAAGCATTCAGATTCATTCTTTAAGATTTTCATTGCGACAGATTTTGGTATTCTGTTATTTCCGACGTCCGTGACGGTGCCTAATTTCGTAGCTAATGAAGGTCACTTTGATACAATACGCCTGGACAGCACACCAAGGAGAGTCTAAGAGAGAAGAGAGCTAGCTTTCATTGACGTAATGTAAACTTTTCGATTGCAGTGCCCTCTAAACAGTGCATTGCAGTGAAGTCACCTACCCAGGGAGAGGAGCGAGTTCCCTGCATTATTTTTCCACCGCCGAGCAAAGTTTTCAATTGCTTACACCACGTGACTAATTTTACATACACTTTGACTCTGAAAAATGTTCATTTTCTTCATGAGGTACAATCATAATTTACTTTTCGTTTAGAGAGAATATATCAAGAAGTAATGAAATAATATTCTTTAATAAAATCCAATTTTGTAAAACAGGTAGCATCTATGCTAAAGAACAAAATTTTGATATTTTGTTGTCAATGAGATTTATATGTCAATGCACGATAACATGATCTATATAATTATATTTCATATAATTTTTGATATTTTCAATAAATATCATACCGAGTTTTTTACTTGTATAAACGTTCAACAGATGGCAGCAGGCACTTCCCGTATCAACCATAAAAAAAGAATTACCCTGTTAGAGCAAAGTGCAAAAGCCATTGTACATCGATATGCTCCAGGGAACACAAACCTGCAACATACATTGACTTATATATATTCGCAAGATGATTAAATGTATTAATTTACATATTAATTTTAAAAATTCTGCAAAATTACTCAAAAAAAATAATACAAAGTCTTTTCCAGGTATCGTAAAATGTGCTCCTGAACAGGATAAAACACTCATTGAATAACTTTAGGGTCAACTACCACTGCGCAAAACAGCATGACTGTTAGACATTTGCAAACACTGGTTAAATAGCAATATATATACCAATAGTAAGACAAACCATAACTGTAGTAGGCTAAAATGATTGCACTGCGCATGCGCAGAACGCCCCTTACTGTTGTTTTTGTGTCTGCACATCAATTTGCCACTTCTCCTTAGACCTCCTTTGACCACACTAAGACATCAAAGATCATACAGTGACAACAGCAGTCCCAGGCCTTGGACCTATACCTGCTTAATCTTAGCTAACGCCAGTAGCCAAATGAATGAAACGTGTGAATAAATGACGGTATAACCAATATGAGTTGAAAAGAATGGGGGGGGAAGAGTGGGAAGGGGAGAAGTAAGAGAAAGGTAAGTAATAAGTAAGGAATAAGTTAAGGTTCGGATCCAGATGGGGTCAGTACAAGTGGCGCCATCTGTCTTCGATCCCTTTTTTAATTCTGATTATCAAGTAGAGATTTTAATCGTTTGAATTTGTGTGAGGGGTACATATCATAATTAAGTAAATCTCTAATAAGTTGATTAGGATGTTCTGCGATAGTTGCAAAATAGTTCATGGCCATTTTCTTGATGGATTGGAGATTTGTTTCACAATTTAGATCTCGATGAATGATAGTATTCCTGACAAACCAGGGAGCTGCTACAGCAGATCGTAGGATTTTATTTTGTAGAGATTGGAGATTTGAAATATTTTTATTCGAACATGCACCCCAGATGGGGGCAGCATAGAGAAGGATAGGTTTGATTACCTGATTATAAATTAGCACTTTATGTGATGTTGCGATATGAGATTTTCCCCCAAGCAGAGGGAATAGTTTGCAGTATCTGGCTTTGTTAATAACATTCCCTACATGGGCATCCCATTTGAGCTTGTGATGGATCGTGATGCCTAGGTATTTGGCATGATCGCTCCACACTACCTGTTAATCAAATAGGTAGAAATTTTCATGATGGGGATTTCGTTTATGTGACGTAAGAACTGCAATACTTTTTGTAGGGTTAACTTGCACATGCTGAGGTCTTGCCATCCTCACAGACCTACTATGGCATATAAACTGACAGGCTCCTGTCAGACCTCTGTGGCAAGCAGCTGCTTGAGGTGGTATTTTTTTATTTTTTAACTTGCACTCTCCAATCCGTGCACCAGTCCTCAAAAGAGTCGAGCACTGCCTGCATTCTCTTGCAGGCAATGGGCACGGAAAGGGAGGGTGCGAGAAATGCCGTGTCGTCAGCGTACATGGCATTTACAACTTGATCAAGCTTAGGAATATCTGTTGTGAAGATATTAAACAATGTCAGGTTGAGGGACTCCTGCATTAATAGGTTTTTTTTTTATCGAATATGTGATTTGCCACTTTGACTTGGAAAGAAACGACTTAAATATTCTTGAAATAATTTCTCTAAACTTTGTGCAGGTAACATTAATTACATTTGGGAAAAAATTGAAATAATTAAAAACAGCAGAAATTAGAATGGAAAATTTGCTGTTTCCTTCAAAATCTGATCATGAATAGATTAGGCTAATTATCTTTTCGTTCTTTGTAATAGAATACATAACAGAATCACATGCATTCAAATACATGAAACATAAAGAGATATTGAGACCGAAGTGTTGTTCATTATATAGTTCATATATATTCTACTTACAAAGAAATACGATCAATGTTCCATTTTGTAAACATTTTTCAATTTCACGTTTTTCCTACCACTGTATTTAAAATCATATTCCAGTTCATCCTCTATCACCAAAACCAAATATTGACTTCTTAATTTTATTTAATAATTACATACTAAGTGCTTACAATGCAATAATAATTACACTAATAGTATTTCATATTGATTCTCAAGAAAATATTTATGAGATAAAACAAATTGAATTTTGAATTCGTATTCTTAACATTTATATCAATCGATCAACTATTCTCAGTTTATTTCTCCCCCTACCCTTTCTATAGCATTTTTTTTTTAGTATTGCAAAAATGACCGGAAATTATTATATCAGTAGTAATGTTACACCGGACATGACGAAGTATATCAAAATTTGAAACATTTGCGAAAAGGTGACATGTGAAATCTCTTCAGTCTAAAGGCAAATATATCGATATTTGTAAATTGGTCCAGATCTATGAAAACAATCGAGGGGTGGGGAGGCAGATACTTGTTTTAGAATCCAACATAACATTTCTCCTTCGGTTTACAGATTCTTTTTAAATTTTGAAAAATGAGAGATATATGAATAAATTTCATATTTTTTTCATCTATTACCCTTTCTAGCATTCTGAAGAGAGGGTCGACGTATGCCCATCCTCTTTCGGTAGAATTTTTTGCAGAAGTAACAATGTTTGTCAAAGTGATAATCTCTTCCAATACGGTACTCAAAGATATAGCACTTATTTTTCCGAGGAAAAGGAAGATCGATCATAAAAGTTATTCTTCTACTCACGAGGTTCAGTGTGGGATTGGGTTGGGTTGTTTTACCTCTGAGCGGCACATTCTTGCACACCATAGGCTAAATGGCCAGGTCACATGGACCCCGAAGGCTCAGAGAAGGTTGGGGGAGGGGACCCACTGGAACAGCTGTTGGGAGACAGATGGTAACCTCCCGTCAAGGCCATCCAGCGTGTTCTTTAACGTGCACATGGTATGTCTCTCCCGCACATAGAGCCACGGCTTAACGTCCCATCCGACGGACGGCGGCCTTTCGAAGCCCATCGGTGTCCCCTACTGACGGTGGGCAGGGCAGGAAATTTTGCGAACTTAACTCAACGCTGACCCAGCTGGGACTCGAACCTGGGAACTACAGATTACGAGCGTGCAGCGCTACCAAATAAGCCACCTCCACTATGGGAGAACCTGCCTTATAATGAGTTACTCCATGAATACGTTCATGCTTTTAAGTCAAACATTATTCTTCTCTACTCCAAGGAATGTAAACAGAGAGATATTTCAAAAACGAAAGGTAAAACCTTATTTCTTTAGAACATAGTTTTCGCAATTCACAATATTAGTTTGAAACTGGTCCCTATATAGAAAGATATAGGGGGAAAGAAACCTAATCAATCTGTAGAGAAGTGAATAGGGGTTGAAAGGGGGGGGGGGGGCTTACTATGGCCGCCTGGACACTGCAATAACAGAATACCTAATTTTTAAAACAATATATCAGCTTCAAAAATAACAATTTTTCTTAAAATTCAAGTATTAGTTCCTTTATCACTTTGATAATTGCTTTTATAATTCTATCAAGTGTTTTAACAAAAACAATATAAATGAATTATTTTACTCTAACTTGTTTTAAAATAAATGGCTTTAACTTAAATTTTCACCCAATTGAAATACATATTTATTCAAAATTGGATTTCCTCCTTTTTTTCCTTCCTTTTGTTCAAGATTGTCCACGCCTAGTGTATGAAGGTGACCTTGGGCTGAGAGACTGGATTTCGACTGAAGACAAAATATTAGATTTTGTTGCAATTTAGAGTTCTTTAAAAAATAAATGCAATTGTCTGAAATACACCTACGTTCATCAAGTGTTTGCCTATCTTACGAATATTAGCATATTCAAAAAGAAGGAATTATTTAGAAAGAGCTCTTTTTAAGGTGTTTTTCAGGCAGAATCTTGAGAAACGTTTAGAGTTTCAGAAACCTTTGGTTTCTAGCTTTGTTGATTATAAAAAAGACTTTTCACTCTGTTGATCGCCTTAATTTGTGGTTGATTGTGAGATCGCATGGCATACCGGACAAGTTAGTTAACATAATGAAAGTTCTCTATAATAGCATTGAGTCGCATGTGAGAGTTTCTAAGGCTTGTAGCAGTTCGTTTAGCATTGCTTCAAATGTTCACGAAGGGTGTATTTTGACTCCTTTTCTTTTTACCTTGTATATTGATAACGTTATTCGAATTTCACTGCACGGTACAAATATTGGCCTTATATGGTCCCGAGTTCTGAAAATTTCTGATTATGAATATACTGATGATTTAGCACTTTTGGCATTACGTGGTTTGATTTTGTAAGTAATGATGAGGTTATGCAAAGCAGTCGGCTTTGGGTTGGGTTGTTTTACCTCTGAGCGGCACTTTTTTGCACACCATGGGCTAAATGGCCAGGTCACATGGACCCCGAAGGCTCAGAGAAGGTTGGGGGAGGGGACCCACTGGAACAGCTGTTGGGAGACGGATGGTAGCCTCCCGTCAAGGCCATCCAGCGTGTTCTTTAACGTGCACAGGGTATGGCTCTCCCGCACACGGGACCACGGCTTAACGTCCCATCCGACGGACGGCGGCCTTTCCAAGCCCATCGGTGTCCCCTACTGACCTTGGGCAGGGCGGGGAATTTTGCGGAGATAAATCTCAACGCTGACCCAGCTGGGACTCGAACCTGGGAACTGCAGATTACGAGCCTGGCGCGCTACCGACTGAGCCACCCCCGCCCCAAAGCAGTCGGCAACCTCCTTTAAGCAGCATATTGTGCAGAGAGAGACTCCGTTGGTTTGGCCATTTTGCCCGTATGGATAATTGTAAATTAGCGAATAGGGTTATGAACAGTGTGCCTAAAGGCCAAAGAAAGAGAGGGGAGATATAGGATGAGATGTGCGGACATGTCAAACAGGACCTTGTTAGAATTGGTCTGCAATGACCAGGTGCAGCAGATGCAGCTCAGGACAGATGCGTTTGGCGAACAAAATTACGTAATCTGGTTTAAACTCCGTAACCCATGGCTGAGAAGGATTTTCTTTCTATATATGTACTATGAACAAGACTTCAATTTACAATATAATGAAACGGAAGATGCACGTAGAACAATGCAAAACGAGACTGTGTTACAACATGTCACTGGATGTACAGGAAGGGGTGAGAATTACGTTACTTATGAGTTCGAACGATGAAGTTGAAATGAAAGAACAGAATTCTATTTCTTCCCGGCTTGCCTGTGATTATATACCAGAAAGTTCAATGTCTAATAGTAGTTGGGAGAATCTGTGTATAGAAGAAAGAGATTAATCGTAACCTAATGAGCGTTGGTAGTGAGAAGTGTGGTTTTGGAGATACTTTTAGTTTTTGTTATGTTCAGTGATCAGTTTTGATGTTTAACTGATAAGAAAGTTTTTAGTTTCAAGTAAAATAGCAATTTATCTGTATCGCAGAAAAATGCTCTTTGCTTGAAGGAAAATCTGGCAATTATGGATATTGGGATCATTTTATACTAATTGATAGCATAGTGTTGTTTTGTGTGATTAGGGAAGAAATTGTTAATGATTTATGCAATTAGTTGCCTTAGTTAATAAATCAGTTCATTTAGAGTTTGTTTATTTATTTGGGATTCACGTTCCGTTGCCAAATATCCAAATAGAATTGAAAATCTTTAAAAATACTTTTATTCACACTTTTTATTTTTTAATACGGGTATTATCAATTGGTCTGTAAATGGTAGCTAGGTAGTCACTGGAAGGAGAGCTATGCACCAATCCCCTGTGATGATGCATAGAACCGGCCAGGCCTAGCTCCTAATGTCCAACCCCGCCTTCTCGTGGTGCGGACCGTTAGTAACTTTCAAAAGAGATACTCTCTTGTGGAAGTGAACGGAAGGGGAGGGCTGCCAGATTAGTGTGGCCTACTGATCTGGACAACTATGGCTACTTTTCTTTTTTTTTCTACCCTGCTGAGGAGTGGTCAACCACACAGGGTCCTGGTGCTGACCATATAAACCAACTGGACTGGACAGATATATGGCTCTGAGCTTGATTATGGATCCTGATTTTGCTGCACTGGTGGGCTTCTGTGGAGGGAAAATCTTCCGCTGTGTTTTCTTTTTGTTTGTGGGTTGACAGCCCCAAGTGAATAGATCCACAGGATATGTTTATCAGCTGGTGGATAATCCTGAGCAGAAGTCATCGCAGGCACCTGAACTCTTTGCTTCTATTGGCATCGTCAAATTCTACATTGGAGGAAGTCTTCCAGTGTAGATGGCTTCAGCCTTTAGTAGTGGGGGAACGGGTCTTTGCCCCATGTCTGCGATTAGGGGGCTGTTTGATATTGTCGGCATTCCCTCTCTCAATAAACATAGTTTCTTTAAACATCCCACTAACCATTTTCTCTCCATAGGTAGTTGGAATGTGAGGACTCTGCACAGAGCTTTTTCTCTTGATGTCCTCACACAAGAATTCCACCGTTATAACTTAGATATTCTCGGCTTGCAAGAGACCAGATGGACAGATAAAGGTCAGATTCTTAAAAATAATCTTAAATTTCTCTTTTCAGGGAGGGACGACAAAAAGCATCACCAAGGCGTGGGTCTGCTTCTCAGCAGACACGCTAGCGATGCCCTTCTAGGATATGAGTGCATTAATGAAAGGTTTCTTACAGCAAAATTTCAGTCAAGCGTTAAAGACTTGAATGTTATCTGCTGTTATGCCCCCACTGAGGATGCCGATGAGGATGAGAAGGATAGGTTTTATGAACAACTTCAGGATATTTTGAATTCTGTCAAGAAAGGAGATATTACCCTTGTTCTTGGTGACTTCAATGCCAAAGTTGGTACTGACTCTGACCTTTGGGGAGGAGTAATAGGCCCTTTTGGTATTGGTAGCTGCAATGGCAATGGGCAACGTCTCCTACAGGTAAGTAAACTCAATGGATTCAGAATAACTAACACTTATTACAAACACCGCGACATACATAAGTACACATGGGTTTCACCTGATGGGCTGCATAAGAATATGATTGATTACATATTAATTAACAGCAAATGGACTAGTTCTGTTAGGAATACCAGGGCATATAGGGGAGCTGAAATTGGATCTGACCATTACCTTGTTAAAAGTGTGTTGCAACTTAAACTTAAAAAGTGTTGTGCTAGGGTTAAAAAATTTACTTTTAATACTGAAGCTCTGAAAGATCCAGTTATAGCCAAAGCTTACCATGATAGGTTACTTAGTCATTATGACAGTCATGGTTTGCTTACTACTGAAGTTGAGGAAGAATGGGATCATTTTAAACAGGCTTTTTTGGACACTAACAGTACTCTTTTAGGAAAAAAGGAGCAGAAGAGGCAAAATTATCTGAGTGATAAGGCACTTGATCTTATTTCGGAAAGAAAGAACTGCAGGAATGCCCTTAATCAATACCCTACTAGTCCTAATAGAAAGCATTACAGAGACCTTAATAAACTTGTAAAGGATCAGTTAGCTGCTGATAAGAATCTTTGGCTTGATGGTTTGGCTGACAAAGCCGAGGAAGCTGTTAGACAGCACAACAGCAGAGAGCTGTACCAGATAGTTAATGTTTTGTGTGGTAGAAAACGGACAGGCATACAAGGATTGAAGGATAAACAAGGTAAGGTTATAGAAGGGGAGGATTCTGTCATGGCTAGGTGGGCTGAGCATTTCAGTGATGTTCTAAACAATGTAGTTTGTTCTACTCCCATTGTTTGCAATGATGATAGATGCATTGGTGGCTTTAATGTTGGCCCTATAACACAATCTGAAGTTATTTTGGCTGTTTCTAAACTTAAACTTCATAAATCCCCAGGGGTAGATGAAATTACTACGGAAATGCTTAGAGCTGGGAATGTTTCGGTTACCACTTGGATGACTGAAATTCTGAATCTCTTTTATGATAAAGGCATGGTTCCTAAGGATTTTACCAGAGCTATTGTTATCCCTATTTTCAAAAAAGGTGATCGCAGTTCTTGTGATAACTATAGGGGTATCAGCCTACTCTCTGTTCCAGGTAAAGTTCTTTCCATGATTGTGCTTAATAGAATTAAGAATCTGGTTGACAGGCAATTGCGTGATGAGCAATGTGGATTCAGAAGTGGTAGGGGATGTGTAGATCAGATATTTTCACTTAGGCAGATTCTTGAGAAATGTTTAGAGTTTCAGAAACCTTTGGTTGCTAGCTTTGTTGATTTCAAAAAGGCTTTCGACTCTGTTGATCGTCATAATTTGTGGTTGATTGTGAGATCATATGGTATACCAGACAAGTTAGTTAACATTATGAAAGCTCTCTATAATAACACTGAGTCGTGTGTGAGAGTTGGTAAGGCTTGTAGCAATTGGTTTAGCATTACTTCTGGTGTTCGACAAGGGTGCATTTTGTCTCCTTTTCTCTTTAGCTTGGTTATTGATTATGTTATGCGAAATTCACTTCAAGGGAAAGATTTTGGCCTTAAATGGGCTGGAGATACGAAAATTTCTGATTTAGATTATGCTGATGATTTAGCCCTTTTGGCAAATGATGTTGATGAGATGAACTCTTTCATTCAAGCTGTGGATGAGTCTGGTAGTAGAGTAGGTTTGGTTATAAACAGAGAGAAAACTAAAGTGATGAAAATTGGTCAGGCAGGCTGTGATTCAGTTAATCTGAATGGTTGCAGTCTTGAGCAGGTGTCTCAGTTTAATTATCTTGGGAGCTATGTAACTGATAATGGTGATGTGCGGCATGAGATTAACAGACGAATAGGGATTGCTGCTGGGACTTTTAAGAATCTATGGAGAGTGTGGAGAAATAGGCGTATACACCTAAAGACTAAAATTAGACTGTATAATAGTTTGGTTCTTTCTAGGGTTAGTTATGGTAGTGAAACTTGGACACTTTGTAAACAAGATAACAGGAAACTAGATGCTTTTGATTCCAGATGCTTACGCAGTATCTTGGGCATTAGGTGGTTCAACTGTGTAACTAATGATGAGATTAGGAAAAGGAGTTTGCAACCTCCTTTAAGCAGCATATTGTGCAGAGAGAGACTCCGTTGGTTTGGCCATGTTGCCCGTATGAATAATTATAGATTGGCGAATAGGGTTATGAACAGTGTGCCTAAAGGCCTCAGAAAGAATGGGAGACCTAGGATGCGGTGGGCAGACAATGTCAAACAGGACCTTGTTAGAATTGGTGTGCAGTGGCCAGATGCAGTAGATGTAGCTCAGGATAGACTTGCTTGGAGAACTAAATTGCACGGTCTGGTTGGACCTCCGTAGCCCATGGCTGCTTGAGGATGATGATGATGATGATGATTATCAATTACATATACTATTACATGGCATGGAAAAATAATTCAGCTAAACTATTCGTGATGAGAATTCAATATTTTGTAAAAACATATCAAATAGAAAAGAATAAAAATAATATTATCGATTGTTAATTTTGTGTTATTAAATTTGTTGGCTTTTCATAGCTAACAGCAACCACCAGTATAAAATTTAGTTAGATATATAGAAGAGATTGTTTCCGTTTAATCCCCGAGTTGGCTGTCGAGTTCGTGGGTTCCAGAAAAATCTTTGCGGAAGCGGAGATTGAAATAATAAAATATAAAAGGTGTAAGTGTGACTGTTCAATGAAATTGCCATTCATTGAAAAGTAAACTTTTGATAATCTAGTAAAATACATTTTTCAGTTACAAATTTCGACTATTATTCAACTGATGCATCTCTTCCTGCAAGTATTTCACAGTACACTTTCATATATATAATTATTATTCCCTCTTTCTATCATTCGATGCACCTAAGTTGAAAAAGTCATCAGTACCATGCTTCGAAATTTCGAAAGTTGTGCAAAACGATAAGGTACGAACTGTTTACTGTGAAGGTGAAGTTGCCATTCAACGAAAACCAATCTTCTCTTAATCGGTTAAAAATACATTTCAATTTATAGTTTGATTTGACGATCTGGGCACTAAACTGCTTTAAAAATTTAGCCAATTATTATAGTAGATATAGTAAAAATATCTGAAATAAATTTATCATAAATGTACATCTATGTAAGAGAAAGATTTGTCTGTTTGTGTGTGTGTCTGTGTGCCTGTCTGTGGCAGCCATAACTCATTTGTGAATCAACGTACACTCTCCAAATTTTCAGAGAATATTTCAGGTTGTGGTCAGGATTGCAGTGCTAAATTTAGGTTGAAAGTCCAAAAGCCGGGCTTCCTAAAACTTGAGGACCTATATAGTTAGAGACTGGCCATCTTGGTGATTCACTGCCATTGGTTGATTGAATCACGTGGTTTATGGACGCCATGTTTTATCGTACGGTGCGACGAAAGCATATGAGTTAGTGTATGTACCTAGTTAAAATCTTCTTAGTTGTTATAGTTTTAGATATTTCTACCACTTTTTTGTCTATAAAAACTGTCGTATTTTATGAAGGCCTCACTGCATTGCATTTGGGTGTAAAAATTTCACTCAAAGAAATAAATTAATGAATATTTTTTTCCGAGAAACTCCATCAGAAGACGGCAATCGGCTGCAAAAGTGAAATGAGCTAACTGAAAACCAACAAATAATTTCTTTCAAGGTTCGTTTGAAAAACGAGCTAATGTTTTCGCTTTGTCATCTGCCTATGCCAATATTTGTTCGTCTGTCTGTCCGTTTCTCTGTTGTCTGTCCATCTGTCTTTCCCACCTGTCTGTCCGTCTATAGACAATATTTTTTTTTACTTTTAGAGCTAAATGAAAAATTCTTTTTGGGTTGGATAGGTGTGGAACAAATACTGCGATTGATTCACAATTTTGGAAAATTTCAATATCTTTAATAGCGCCCTCTAGCGGTGTGAAAAGACGGAAAACGCTAAAATTTTAAAAAAATATTGCAAACAAACTATTTACACTGGAAATCTGCAATTTTGGTAGTAGAGTGTTATGGTCAGAAGGTTTTCAATGGCAACAAGGCTTTGACGTCTTAGCCAAAAGGGGGTGCGAAAATGAAAAATTTTCTTAAAGAAATAAACGAAACTATATATTTTTTGTTTTACAGGCACTAACAAAATATTAATAATTTAAACAATATTTGATAATCTCAGTGTTTCCTGTAGACGTTTAAACGTCTATGAATCAATAAATGTTTTTATGGAAAAAATTTCGCCGACATACAGGATTCGACACATAGGAGAAACGTGCCAGAGTATTCTAACCTGTTGAACTAATGCTGTCTGTCCTTCTTCCACTAATAATGACTATCAATATTCCCGTGAATTTTGGGTGCCTCCATATGACATCTATGATCTCGAATGGCAACTATTTCTTTTTTAGTGCTCTGAGCAAGATTTATATAAATAATGAAGTCACATCATGCTAATTAACGTTATTAATGATTTAAACATATATTTGATATTCTCGGCGTTACCTGTAGACGTGTAAACATCTGTAAATCAATAAATATTTTTTGTTAAAAAAAGCCGGCGTTAGTTCAACAAGTTAAAATACTCTGGCATGTTTCTGGAGAGATGCGGGTTCGAATCCTGTATGTTGGCAAAAAAAAATTTCCACAGAAATATTTATATTTACATTTTTGGAATACCTATCAGATGGAATTTCCAGTGTTCGAGAGTGCTAAAGTAGGTAAATAAAAACTCGAAAAGCGAACTCTAATGGCGGAAAAAGCTGGAAAATACCAAATCTTTAAATAAATATTGCAAACGATTCATTTTTGCTACAAACTTAAAGTTTTCGTTATAGAGTGTAATGGTCAAGTGATTTACAATAATAGTAATGATTTGTCCCGTTGGAAAAATGCAACTTTTCTGCCTAAAGAGATAAATGAAAAACTTGTTTTGCACATTACAGGTACTATTAAAATATTAATAGTTTATTTTCTCAATTAAACAGTAGTTCGAATTTCCACTGCCAGAGGGTACTTAAAGTGTAAAATAACTAGAAGAACGTATATCGTCTCTGGCGCATATGGGAATCTCATTTCCAAAGGGAATGAAGTTCTTCCTTTGCCTACTTCTTCACTCCTTAAAGTTTCAATTATGGATGTTCGTGTTGTCTTTCTGCTGAGGTCCCGTCATCCTCATGGACTTTCTCCTATGGCGTATAAACTGAGAGTCTCCTGTCAGACCTCTGTACAAGCAGCTGCTTGAGGGGTTATTTATTTTTTAATGTATAATGGGGGAAATGCACATAGTAGTATTTTGTTAGCAATTATGAACTAAAAATACTTAAATAAGATAATTGATGTCAGTGGAATTTCTACTCTAACAGAACTCTACACGCTGAAATGTCTACCATAAACATGATCTCAGATTATATAAATTAAAACTACCATTGAAAATGCGAATTGCATTTCATTAATAGCCAACTAAAAAAGAGGTTTCCAAATATCTCTTAAAATAAAGCCGTTCCGTTTCTTACCTACCTTGGGCTTAGGTTGAATTCATTGTTGTCAATGGAATTTTCGAGACCGCCATATTCCACGTCCAAAATTTAAAATTTCTAGCATAAATACATTGGCTACTGATCTAAGGGACCTGGGTTCGAGCCCCGGGTAAGGCATGGATGTATGTGTCGTTTTTCTGCTGAGTCCTGTCATCCATCTCTCAGACCTTTTACTCTGGTATATAAACTGACGGGATCCTGTCAGACTTCTGTGGTAAGCAGCTGCTTGAGGGTGTATTTATTTATTTTTATTTATCTTGCAATATTCCTTTCAAATTTTTGAAATTTTTCTATATTTTTCCACCGTTAGAGGGCGCAATTATAGGTTTTGGGAAATTCGCAAAATGAAATTGTAATATTTCATCTATAGCTGTCCAAAATAAAAGGAATTTTTTATTTATCTCTTAAATCATACACTTTTCTGTTAAAACAAAAAAAACGTGAGATTCACCCCCCCCCCCTCCCCTGTTTCTAAAGGGTCAAGTGATTATTGCCAATGGTAACTTCGTAACCTCCACATTTCAACACCAAAATTTTAAACTTCTAACATAACTACATCGTTTGGAATATTCGATTGATATTTTGCAATTTTCAAATTTTTCCACCTTTAGAGGGCGCAGTTATAACTTTTGGGAGATACGAAAAATGCAAATCATAATATATCATTAATTCCTATCTAACAGAGAAAGAATTTTATATTTATCTCTATAAACAAAAAAGTTCGATGTCAACAGACGGACAGACAACAAAGTGATATTATTTAGTTTTTTAAAAATAAAAAGCCCTAAAATATACTTTTCCTTTTTTAGCTATTTTCTAAAGTGCTTCCAATCAAAGCACTGAAATCTCTATCAAATATTACCCTACCCTTTTCCGGAATCCTAATACCGTGCAATACCATTCAGCTGTTGCACGCTAAACAATCCGTCCAATTTTGAGATGGCCAACCTCTACCTCTACAGGGCCTCTAGCTAGAAGCAAATAAATTTACCATGCTATTCCTACGGGAAACGAGAAACGCTATCAAATATATTGTTGCCATTCAGTGCTCCCTAACTCTGAAAGCAAAGAGTTGAAATAGCATTTAAATCTACTGCCGTTGCCAGATTCCCCACTTTTCGAAAGGCATTATTGAGGCATTCCATTGCAGCCACCTACCTGATTTCCTAACCAGACATGGGGTCGGTCAGGGGGAACCCGCCTGCGAAATTAGGAACCTTTCGATGAAGTACGTCGGAAATTACAGAATACCAAAATATGACGAAATAAATATCTCGATAGTTTGCCACGTGCTCTGACAGCGCGCGCCGAGTCTGCAATGACCTTTGCAACACCGGGAATTATTCGTTTTCAAACTGTGATTAAATGTCGCGGGAGGGGGAATGCTCACAAAAGTAAACTTCAGTGCAAGAAATAACATGCAGATTAAAAGTGAGACACTAGCTGTCACAATTTGTGTAAAAAGGAAGCCACGGGCCAAGTGAGAACCAGATTTTTAAACAATCACCGGGCCACAATGGGCAAGAATTTTAGACTGTGCGGAAGAATATCACGGGAGACATAGGACCGTAAAATCTGTCGAAACGGAAATAAAATCTCGAAAGCTTACGCAGAAACTAAGCAACGGTCTATGAGGAGTGCTCGCTGACGTCAACAACGATCCGGGAAAATTTCTTCCCGTTGAAAATCTCTGCTATAGTGTGTGTGGGGGGGGGAGGGGGGCTTCTTACAAAATTTACCATTAATGCAGTGAAAATGAGAATATACCGTTTGAAAGTGACACACGACCAGCGCCAGGGTACATTCAGGTAGTATGAAATTAAAAATGAAAAAAAAATAAATAATATTCCCGATTGTTATTTTGTCTAATTTAGATTGTTACCTTTTTATAGTCAACTAAAACTACCTGTATAAAACTTAGATAAATTATTAAAAGCGTTTTTTTTTTGTTTTATTATTATTATTTCATCAAATGCCAATGTGGTTCATTAAACTTATTTCGAGAAAGGTCTGCGAAAGCGGAGACTGAAATAAAAATTGTAAAGGCATGAATGTGACCGTTTAATCAAGTTTCCATTCATTGAAAACTAATCTTCTGATAATCTAGTAAAATGCATCTATTCCGGCAAGTATTTCACAGCACACTTCCCTATACATAATAATTATCTATCTCTATCATTCGATGCAACTAAGTTCAAAAAGTCATCAGTACCATGCTTCGAAATTTCGAATGTTACGCAAAACGATAACGTAAGAACTGTTTACTGTCAGGGTGAAGTTGCCATTCAACGAAAACCAATCTTCTCATAATTGGTTAAAAATACATTTCATTTTATAATTAGATTTGACGATCTGGCAAAAAATCGTATTATGCATGTGCAGAAAAGTCAACGTTATACACTGCACCCCGTTGAAATTGCTCCACCCAGAAGGATTGTGGTGATAAAGGTGAAATGTAGCACACACAGAGCAATACATGTTGGCTTACCATGATTTAATTTGCAGCCTCTTACAGTAGTTAGAAAATGAGATAAGGCAGCACAATGTGATTGCTTCAATAGGTGGTTGTACCACCGTGAACGACAATACAGTCAGAAATACAGCGTGGCATGGAGTCATACAGTCGATGGACATGGTTCTGAGAAATTGCACACCAAGCAGCATTGGCTTGCTCCCATAATTCATCGAGATATATAGTGCCAGCTGGTGAGAGAATTGCACACGTCGTCCAATGTGGTCCAACAGATTTTTTTTTGGGATAAATCTGGAGATCCTGCCAGCCATGGAAATACTTGAACATGTTGCAAACATTGTCTGGAAACCTTAGCAAAGTGTCCACGGATGTTGTCATGGTGGAAAATTGGCTGCTGCATGCCTCCCAGGAACTGTAATCAAATGGATTGACTGCTGTCATATCCAGTAGCACCTCATATCATTATGCCTGGCTGAAGGGTGGTGTGCCGGTCAGGAACAAAAGCTGGATCCTTCATCTCTCCAGGTTATCACCATACATGGATCCTTCAATCGTCAGCACACAGACAGAAACTTGATTCATCACTAAACACAACAGTGTGTTTAGTTACCTCAGTTTGCACAACTTCAGCTCCAAGCCAGACGAGCGCTGTGATCGTTTGCAGTCAATGGCAGTCATTGTAACAGTTGCATAGAGCGCAGGTGTGCCTCATGCAAAATTCAGTTTATCATTATGGTCGTTATGGGGACGTCCATGGCTGCTGACACAGCCTATCGAACATCGCCTGCAGTGCTCTGTGGTGACGAACGAGCATGCTGAACTATTCGCCTATCAAGCCGTACTGACGTCTGCCGGACGGCACCACTCCTTCTGCGATGCAAGATAGAACCTTCATTTCGCAAATGTTGCCAACAGCATCCAACAGTTCGTGCATCCCGATGAACATGGGCAGCAACATGACGTGTAGTCTATCCATTTCACATAGGCCAATAATTCTTCCTCTCTCAAAAGCATCCAAATGGCGATAAACCTGTCGACGGCTTGTAGCAGACATTTTCGGCCTTCGCTGAACAATTTCCAATGGAACCATCAAATTTCAACCGCTCACACGAATTCCACCTGCATAAACAAAACACAATGCTTGTTCCTTCTTGCACCTTTTATCTCTTGAGCCAAACACGTCATTGGCTCGGGATTATCATCATTTGCATATCTCAACTGCACACACCCACCTTTCTATTTGCATGTTTGTACGACATGTCCTTTTGGGTGGGGCACTTTCAATGTCGAGCAGTGTATATGATATTTTCACTAGGGATAACTAAATTCTATTCATTCAGTTCTGCAAACCCTTATATAATTTGAATGTTACTTAGGTTGGAAATCATCATATTTATATAGACTGTTTAAATAAATGATATTTAACGTGGAAACTATATAGCTTTAACAACAATCTTTCTTTGTTTTGAAAAATGCGATTGCAGATAAAGTTCTCAATCAAATATATCAATATCTCGATTTTTGAAAATCGAGATATTGATAAAAAAGATATAAATATATAAATATAAATAATATATATATAATGATATAAAATTCGTAGCGCGCCACGATCGTGATCTGTAGTTCCCAGGTTCGAGTCCCAGCTGGGTCAGAGTTGAGATTTATCTACGCAAAACTCCCCTCCCTGCCCACGGTCAGTAGGGGACACCGATGGGTTTCGAAAGGCCGCCGTCCGTCGGATGGGACGTTAAGACGTGGCCCCGTGTGCGGGGGAGGCATACCCTGTGCACGTTAAAGAACTCGCTGGATGGCCTTGACGGGAGGCTACCATCTGTCTCTCAACAGTTGTTACAGTGGGTCCCCTCCCCCAACCTTCTCTGAGTCTTCGGGGTCCATGTGACCTGGCCATTTAGCCCATGGTGTGCAAAAAAGTGCCGCTCAGAGGTAAGACAACCTAACGTTAAAGAACATGCTGGATGGCCCTGACGGGAGGCTATCATCTGTCTCCCAACAGCTGTTCCATTGGGTCCCCTCCCCCAACCTTCTCTGAGCCTTCGGGATCCTTGGGCCTGGCCATTTAGCTCATGGTGTGTAAAAAAGTGCCGCTCGGAGGTAAAACAATCCAATCCAATTACCTAATTTATAGACGAATATTACTACAATATCCCAAAGTCATCATTTGTTGAATGGAGGTTCCAACTTTCTCTCAGCTACCAAAGTCCAGTTCCAATGACATTTTGTCCATTATGTAAATTTGCCTTTTCCGCTGCTTTTTATATTTTTTGTCATTTTACTCGATCGCATAAGTAGAGATTTAATGAATATTTCGATTATACGGAAACACGAGTACTTGTAATAATTTATTTAAACTTTCTGCAGGTAGCGTTATGAAAAATAAATATCTTAAAGGTACCAGAAATAAGAATCATGAATTTTACTCTATTGTATTCCATTTGAATGGTAAATTAAAAAAATAAAGCTTGTTTTAGCTAACGCCAAGTTTAGTCTAACTTATTTTGAATCGCAACGAAAAATCTCATTTATCCCTACAACCAAAAATATGTATATCTACAAAAGAAAAGACACATAGACAACAAATTAAAATCAGTAACTTCCTTTTGAAATAAATATTATTATAAAAATTAAGCTTTAGTATAACAATCTCCCATTTAATAACATTAGTTTGCAATAGGCCTGGATCTAGGAAAAAAGAAAGGAATGGGGTTGGGGAGAGAAAAAAAGAATAAATCGAACGGAAACAAAAGAAAAGAGGAAATTTGAGAAAGAATAAAATAATCAAATCTTATTTCCATTATTTTAGACGCTAAATTTCCATTCCAGTATAACTGGTCCCCTCTTTCCTTTTACAAGTCTTTAAAATATAAGTATTGAAATGTGATATAAGTATTGATATAAGAATCAAAGGTTTATCAATTTTTTTTACTCTATTATCTTTAATAGCATTATCAAAGGGGGATGACACTCTTGCAAATTCCTCCCTTTAAATCCGGTCCTAGTTTGGAATAATGTACATTAAGTGATAAAAGTACGCAATGTATCATTTTTAATATTTGGAACGAAACCTTTATAAGGGGTCGTCCGCAAATTCCCCAATTCTGTTATACCTGAATTAACCATTCCCCCAGCCAACTTCATCTTATATAACAATACGTACTCATGAGGGGAATTCTACATACACACCACTTCCGGTTTATGAACAGAAAATTTTATTATTGTTATGCATTTTTTTAGTAGGAAATCTTCAGCGTAAGTTCAAAAGAATGTTTCGCAACAAAAATTCATAGATAAATTAATTAATTGCAAAAGTATAAAACCACATTATATAACATAAATTCAACTAACACAAATCCTTAACTTCATCAGTATGAAGCTAAATCATCAAAAGATTATATTGCCTATTATCTAACAATACTTGAAATAATATTATTATAATTCTTACAGACTCCATTCAAAGCATAGAGTAAAAGGTTTTAAATATTATTAATTATTTTTTATTACTGTTCCGGGTAAGGCATGGATGCATGTGTCTTTTTTTACTGAGGTCCTGCTATCCTCTCAGACCTTCTACAAAGGCATATAAACTGACAGGCTCCTGTCAGACCGCTGTGACAAGCAACGGCTTGAGGAGGTATTTATTTATTTCTTTATTTATTTATATCCATCTTTTGTTCGACAGCTGTCCGAGCACAGTGATTCTGGTCAAGGTCACCTTGATACACCAAGCGTGAACAGCGGTTGAGCAACAGGACGGAAGTCAAATATGCTTAAATATTTTCAATTTTACTTTGTTTGAAATTTAAGTAAAATTAATTTACTTTTAAATTAGGTAAAATAAATAAATTATTTTATTTCGTCCAAAATAAAGCATTTCTGATTATTTTGAAAGGTTTAAAACATGTTCTAAAATCAGTAACTATCAGTTGAATTTTAAGTAACGTATTTAGTTAAATTAGATTAATAGAAAAAAAATTAATTCACTATCCTGACCTAATGTAATATAGGGAGCTTCGTCCTGTCAGAAGAAGGTCATATATCAGACAGACTCTAGGACTCATCCAGTGTGTTTATTAAGTGCAATAGAACGGCTCTCCTTCATAAGGGTTCGTGGCTTAATGTTACAGCCAATGGACGTCGGCACTTGGAAACGGGTTTCCAGCTTTTCAAAAATAGAAAATCGGATTAGGCAAATTCAAACTTTATCTCTCAAACATTTTAAAATTATGAAAATTCCGATTATTGAAAAATTTATGTTACAGGTTAGTGGAATCTCACAAGGACGACTACACAGACTCCTGAATCTTCATGGTTTACTCTTACAGGCTCGCGACCGTCGCCACAGACACGCGCTTAACGCTGGTGACGAGAATAGCAGAGATTCCTACAAGAGCGAACTGCAGAGCTTTCCCTACATGCTGTCCATCGTAAGGGTACTCCCAAGTGACGAAACTGTTTCAGGGAGATGCACAGTTCCCCAGTTTTCCTAAAATTCAAAATGTAAGCCACACTTTCCGACATCGCCCCAACTACCGTCCTTACCCCGCTAACATCCCCCCAACTGAAATGCAAGATTCGGTGAATTCTGAGTAGTTCTAATGCACAGAAAGCAGTCCCAATGTAACTTACGAACGGAACGGGAGATCCGTGGATTGGACGAGATGCACGTGGATTTTGCTCATACCAAATGAATTAACAAATCGTTTATGATTTATGCAATTTTGTTACATAAATGTTACGGCTGTCCTTCAAAACGGTTCGTGACTTAATGTAATATTAATTAAAGTATAATAAATTAGTTCATTTATAGTTTGTTTATTTATTTGAAATTCACGGATAAATTGTGAAGCTAAAGTTCTGATTGTTTGAAGTGCCAATTAAGCATGAACTACACGCATTAGTTAGGAGAAACATATTCTTGACCGACAAGCCCACACATTGTACCAACTAGTGAAGCAAAAGATGACGTCATCTCTACAATTTCGGTATTTTCAGTTATGTCGGCTGCTTTGAGAATTCCAAATTTCATGGAGAGATCCACTAAGCATTATTAGTTTTGTCACTCTAAATTCTATTTACTCATCAGAAATATTTTACTCCATTTGGTATTCGCTCATCATAATTCGCTCGTACCAATTGGATTAACAAACCGTTCATGATTTATGCAATTTTGTTACATAAATGTTACGGCTGTCCTTCAAAACGATTCGTGGCTTAATGTAATATTAATTAAAGTATAATAAATTAGTTCATTTATAGTTTGTTTATTTATTTGAAATTCAAGTTCCGTTGCCAAATATCCAAATATAATTGAAAATCTATAAAAAAACATTTATTCATATTTCGTGTTTTTGGATACGTGTGATATCAGTTATATATACTATACATGGCATAGAAAAATAATTCGGCTAAATTATTCGTGGTGAGACTTCAATATTAGTGTAACAACATATCAAATAAGAAAGGATAATATTAATATTGTCGATTATTATTTTTGTCTTATTAAGATTGTTAGATTTTCATAGCTTACAGAAATTACCGGTACAAAATTTAGAAAAACAGACTGAACTTTTATTTTTTTTATCGTTTTATCAAGGTCCAGTCTAACATTATAATCCACTCCAGAATAATTTCTGCTGAAGCGGAGATTAAATAAAACTGAAAATGCGTAACTATGACTGTTGAATCAAATTGCCGTTTAATGAAAACATCTTCTGATAATCTAGTAAAATACATTTTTCAGTTACAAATTTCGACTCTTAGTCAAATGATGCATCTATTGTGGGAAGTATTTCACAGCATACTTTCCAACATATAATTTTTATTACCTCTTTCTGTCATTTGATGCACCTAAATTCAAATATTCTTCAGTACAATGCTTCGAAATTTCAAATGTTGCGAGAAATGATAACGTACGAACTTGTTTACTGTAACCATGAAGTTGCCATTCAACGAAATTGATTATAGTAGATAAGGTAAAAATATTTGAAATAAAATCTGATCTAAGGGACCTGGGTTCGAGCCCCTGGTAAAGCATGGAAAGAGAAATTTAAGATTATTTTTAAGAATCTGACCTTTATCTGTCCATCTGGTGTCTTGCAAGCCGAGAATATCTAAATTATAACTGTGGAATTCTTGTGTGAGGACATCAAGAGAAAAAGCTCTGTGCAGAGTCCTCACATTCCAACTACCTATGGAGAGAAAATGGTTAGTGGGATGTTTAAAGAAACTATGTATATTGAGAGAGGGAATGCCGACAATATCAAACAGCTCCCTAATTGCAGACTTGGGGCAAAGACCCGTTCCCCCACCACTAAAGGCTGAAGCCATCTACACTGGAAGACTTCCTCCAATGTAGAATTTGACGATGCCAATAGAAGCAAAGAGTTCGGGTGCCTGCAATGACCTCTGGTCAAGATTATCCATCAGCTGATAAACATCCCTGGAATCTATTCACTTGGGGCTGTCAACCCACAAACAAACAGAAAACACAGCGATCTGCAAATTCAGGATCCGTAATGAAGCCCAGAGCATTATTCCAAACAGTAGCCTAAATACTCTTGTCGCAAAGACCCATTAACACTGAGTGAAGTTTAGGGGAAGGAACTCGGTGGACAGTTGGTAGAAGACAGATGTTAGCCACGCTTCAGGGCTATTTAGTGTATTCTTTATCGTGCACAGGGTATGGCTCTCCTACATATGAGCTGACGGCTTAACCTCAGTCAATCACTGATTATCCTACGTATATATGAGACATTGCGTGTTAAATACCTACCGGTAGAAAGATTATCTAAAATGTTATATTAGGTGCTTTTTGAAAAGTTTCTGTTCAGGAAGAAACAGAATAACTAATTGCTAGAAGCGAATGACTCAATATTGCTGCTTACAGCGCCACCTTTAACAGCCTGCAAGGAATTCCCATTTTTCCACTAATTCTCAATGTGACACTTGGGCTAGCTTTGAGATTTATCTCAGCAAAATTCCTTGCCCTGCCTGTCGGATGTGTGTGTGTGTGTGGGGGGGGGGGGGGGCTGAAACGGTAGCGCGGCAGGCTCGTAATCTGTAGTTCCCAGGTTCGAGTCCCTACTGTGTCAACGTTGAGATTTATCTCCGCAAAATTCCCCGCCCTGCCCATGGTCAGTAGGGGACACCGATGGCTTGGAAAGGCCGCCTTCGGTCTAATGGGACGTTAAGCCGTGGCTCTCGTGTGCAGGAGAGCCATAACCTTTGCACGTTAAAAAACACACTGGATGGCCTTGACGGAAGGCTACCATTTGTCTCCCAACAGCTGTTTTAGTGGGTCTTCTCTGAGTCGTCGGGGGCCATGTGACCTGGCCGTTTACCCTATGGTGTGCAAAAAAGTGCCGCACAGAGGTAAAACAACCCATGTTAAATACCTACCGGTAGAAAGATTATTTAATTTATTATATAGTGTGTTAGAAACTAATATTTGAGAAATGCATAAAACTGTGGTGCGTCAAGAGCAGAGGTGTACAACGTCACAGAATGACTAGTTGGTAGACACGGACCACTCATTATCGCTGCTTGCAGCGCCATCTTTAGCAGCCTGCTCAGCAAACTCCTTGCCCTGCCTGTCGGATGGGACGTTAAGCCGTAGCCCTTGTGTGCAGGAGAGTACTACTCTGTGCACGTTAAAGAACACACTGGAGAATATTAACGGGAGGTTCCTTGCTTTTACCTATGAGCAGCACGTTTTTGTGCACAAATTGCTAAATAGCCAGGTCACAAGGCCCCCGAGGGCTCAGAGAAGTTTGTGAGGAGTGGACCCACTGGAAAAGTGTTAGGAGACCTATGTCAGCTTCCCGTCAAGGCCACCCAGTATGTTTTTTAACGTGCACAGGGTATGGCTCTCCTGAATAGAGGAGGGGCGGGGGTGGCTCAGTGGGTAGCGTGCCAAGCTTGTAATCTGTAGTTCTTACGTTAGAGTCCCAGCTGGGTCAGCGTTGAGTTTTATCTCCGCAAAATTCCCCGCCATGCCCACGGTCAGTATGGGACACCGATTGGCTTGGAAAGGCCGCCGTCCGTCAGATGGGACGTTCAGCCGTCGCCCCATGTGCGGGAAAGCCATACCCTGTACACGATAAAGAACACGCTGGGTGACTTTCACGGGAGGCTACCATCTGTTTCCCAACAGCTGTTTCAGTGGGTGACCTCCTCCAACCTTCTTTGAGCCTTCAGGGTCCTTGTGACCTGGCCATCTAGCCCATGGTGTGCAAAAGTACCGCTCAGAGGTAAAACAACCCAACGCAACGTTAAAGAACACACTGGATGGCCTTGACGGGATACCACCATTTGTCTCTCTATAGCTGTTCCAGTGGGTCCCCTCCCCTAACCTTCTCTGAGCCTTCGGGGTCCTTATGACCTGGTCATTTAGTCCATTTTGTGTAAAAATGTGCCGCTCAGAGGTAAAAAATTCCAACGTTAAAGAACACGCTGGATGGCCTTGACTGCAGGCTACCATCTGTCTTCCAACTGCTGTTCCAGTGGGTCCTCTCCTCCAACCTTCTCTGAGCATTCGGGGTCCTTGTGACCTGGCCATTTAACCCATGGTGTGCAAAAAAAGTGCCGCTCAGAGTTAAAAATCCCAACTTTAAAGAACACTCTGGATGGCCTTGATACGAGGCTGCCATCTGTCGCCCAACAGCTGTTCCAGTGGGTCCCCTCCCCCAACCTTCTCTGAACCTTCGGGTTCCTTGTGACCTTGCCATTTAGCCCATTTTGTGCAAAAGAGTGCCGTTCATTAGTAAAACAAGCCAACATTAAAGAACACGCTGGATTACCTTGACGGGAGGTTACCATCTGTCTCCCAACAGCTGTTCCATTGGATTCCCTCCACCAACCATCTCTGAGCCTTAGGGGTCCTTGTGACCTGGCCATTTAGCCAATGGTGTGCAAAAAAGTGCCGCTCAGAGGTGAAACAACCCAACCCAAAACACTCTCCCTCTTTTACCTTTTTTTCGCTCGATTGATGGATTATTTCGTCCCTCCCAACACCACCCCTTTCTCTTTTCCTTGATCCAGTCCTATTGTAAACTAATGTTATTAAATGGAAGAATGTTAAACTAAATCTCAATTTTTATGATACCTTTATTTCAAAAAGCAGTTACTGATTTTAATTTGGCGTCTATCAATCTTTTCAAGATAAACATCTTTTTGGCGGAAAGGATAAATGAGATTTTTCTTCGTGATTCCAAAAAAATTAGCTTAAACTTGGCTTCAGCTTAATGAGACTTCAGTTTTGAAATTACCATAAACAATGCAAATTAATAAAGTTCATGATTCTTATTTCTGGTATTTTTAAAATATATACATATTTTTTTTCTTCTTAACGCTACCTGTCGAAAGTTAAATTAAATTAATAGAAGTATTTGTGTTTCCGCTTGCTTTGAACCTTTTTCGGGATATCTGATATAGATGCGTTCTGTGGAAACAAAAAATTATAAAAACTACGGAAATGAACAATTTACACAAAGGACTAAATGTCATGGCAACGGGACTCCGAGGGCTGAGAGAGTGTTGGGGAAAACGGACCCACTCAACAACTGCTAGGAGAAAGGTGATAGCAGCATATCAAAGTCATGTTCTTGCACGTGCACAAGATATGAGTTGGGTTCTTTCACGTCTCAGCAGCACATTTTGGCACCAAATGGGGTAAACGACCAGATCACAAGGACACCGAGAGCTGAGAGAAGGTTGCGGGAAGTGGTCGCAGTGATAGGATGTTAATCATTGCCCCTCATGACGACGTGATCAGACGCTGAACTGAAGAGAATGGTAGTGGTATCGCAGTAGACCATGGCCTATACTACGGACGAGATTTCTAGCTATCTGTGAAGACAGACAAGAAGTCCTTGTGCTCATCACGGTGGCTGTGAAGATGCTGCCAGATATTTTTTCTGAATTCTGTAATCATCTCTAGTGTTCGGATACTTTTTTGAGCGACTGTACTTCTGGCGACCATGGGCTAAATTTGTTGGAGTGACTAAGAAGGGATTCTTATTTGTAAAATTTTGGTAATTATTTGGCCATTCCCTAATCATCATTAGATTCAATTCATTCTTCAAATCAAAAGTTTAATTCTTAACAGGTTATTTTAAAATTATTAAAACTTATTTCTAACATTTAATGAGAGAATGTTTTTAAATCAATACTACCATTAAGGTAGTATTGATTAAGGGTCAATACTACCATTAAGGTAGTATTACTCATTCAATACTACCATTAAGGTAGTATTGATTAAGGTAGTTTTATAAAGTAAAATCGAATAAATAATCCTTATATATATTTTTACGAACTATTGCTAAAATTTAACTCTTCAGATACTAGGTATTTCAATGCAATGTTATATAAAATTAAAATCAAATATAAATATGTAAATATTTAATGTTAGAGTGGTTAGCGTGCTTGGCTACTGACCTAAGGGACCTGGGTTCGAGCCCCGGGTAAGGCATGGATGTATGTGTCGTTTTTCTGCTGAGGTCCTGCCGTCCTCACAGACCTTCTACTATGGCATATAAACTGACAGGCTCCTGTCATACCTCTGTGGCAAGCAGCTGCTTGAGGGGGTATTTATTTATTATTTTTTTATTTATATTAACCTAGTTGTAGTTGTACTTTGTATTTGAATGTATGCAGTGTTTCATTTCCGGCCTTAAGCTCTTCCTTCCCTTCTCCCTTCCCCCTCAACCCCCCCACTCCCCATTCTTAGTCTTTTATGTTATGGTCAGCACTTAAAAGGAGAAGGTCAAATCTCGCCATTGAAAACCACGTTAACGTAACCTTCAGCCGAACAAACCCTTAGGCTCAGCAATCCTGGGCGAGGCAGGCTGCCAACTGACCTTAAGCACGCAGAGCCGAGACGAGCGCTGTTGCTGCTACTGACTCCCTCTTCTCCCCTCGTCTCTTTTTTTTATCCTTCCTCCTTTCTTTCTTCCACTTTCTTTGACTCTGATTCCTTCCTCACACAGGAATAAATCCCTTTAATTTAATCATCATCCGATGTCTCATGCTCATCGCTTTTTACGCATCTCCGAGATCACTCTACAATTATTTTTCAAGAATAACTATGGTCACAAGACCCAGTGTGACTCAACTGAACTGGGTCGTTGTCCGGGTTTTCAGAAAGGGAAAGAGGGGCGAGAGCCTTCCTTTTTTTTATGCGGCCGAAACTTAATTTCCTGCGCAATGGCAGGAACCCGGATTTGTACCCCTCTCACCTCAAGGGTGCTAAATGTTTTACGTTTTTCTTTGGTTATGGCGAAAGGTTTCTATTTGTCTTTCCCTTGAATCGTATCTCAATTGTGCATGCTGGGAAGGGGGATGGACGCCGTCTAATAAGACTTGGGAATATTCCCTAGCAATGTTGTGTTACAGAATGAAAGTTGTTTGAAAGATGTGTGTTTTTGAGGGACAGCTGGCAGAGAACATTATGTTTTGCTGAGGCTGTCTCGCTGATCACATTAAATTAGTTTAACCTTATGCCCGACAGCTGAGTGTCTGAATCTTAGTTCGACGGCACAAGGGATTAAGAAAAACTCAAGTGAAACTGATTTTAGATATAATTTGCTTTCGAGAGTTTTTCCTAATTACAAAGGGAGAGGCAAAAGTAAAGAGAGATAATAATATTACCGAAGAGTTTTAAAGAACGTTTACACACAAGACTCGTCATTGTGTCGTTATGAGTTAGAGAAGCGAAAACTAAACAAACAAAATTATGAGAAAATAACATTATAGAAGAAAAATAATTTTTTGCGGCATCTTCCAGTACAATGGTGTACGAAATTTAACAGAAAAGTTAGTTATGATTATGATATGAAGGTCGTACTTGGCTACTGATCTAAGGGACCTGGGGTCGAGCCCCGGGTAAGGCATGGATGTTCGTGTCGTTTTTCTGCTGAGGTCCTGCCATCCTCACAGTCCTTCTACTCTGGCATATAAACTGACAGGCTCCTGTCAGACCTCTGTGGCAAGCAGCTGCTTGAGGGGATATTTTTTTAAATATTGTTATTTTAAATATTCCTAATAGAGAAAGAATTAGAGCCATGTATTAAGCCGATAAACATAACGGAAAAAATAAACGATGTAAATTTCAGGTTACTAACAAATTTATTGTTAACACGTTTATTTTTGATAAATTTAATTTCAGGTATTTTTACTTCATCCATTATAATAATAGATTAACTATTTAAAGCAGTCTGGTGGCCAGATCGTCAAATCAAACTATAATTTGTAATTTTTTTAACCGATTTTGAGAAGATTGTGTTCGTTAAATGGTTACTTCATCCTAACAGTAACCATTTCGAACGTTAGCGTTGTCACAACGTTCGAAATTTCAAAGCATGGTACTGATGACTTTTCGAACTTAGGTGCATAGAATGATAGAAAGATTGAATAATAATTACATATAAAGGAAAGCGTGCTGTGAAATACTTGCCGGAATAGATGCCTCAGTTGACTAAGAGTCGAAATTTGTATCTCAAAAATGTATTTAAATAGATTATTAGAAGATTAGTTTTCATTGAATAGCAACTTGATGAAATGGTCAGTGTTACGACTTTATAACTTTTATTTTAATCTCCGCTTCTGCAGAGACGTTACTCGAAACGACAGGAGCTGACGAACGCCTGCTACAGGTTAAACGAAAAAAATAAAACTTCTATCCGTAAGTTTAAATTTTATACAGGTAGCTTTTATTAACTATGAAAAGCTAACAAACTTAACACAAAAGTAAAAATCGAGAATATTATTTTATATATATACTTTACACAATATTGAAGTCTCATCACGAATACCTTATCGATTTCTTTTTCCGTGCTATGTAATAGAATATGTAACTGTCAAACGTATTAAAAAAAACCAGTTGTGAAGAAAATTGTTTTTACAGATTTTCAATTCTATTTCGATATTTGGGAATCGAACGTGAATTCGAAATAAATAAAGAAACTATAAAGTAACCGATTTAATAACTAAGGCAACGAAATTTCAGAAGTCATAAACAATTTCTTAACTGATCACACAAAACACCAATATGCTATCAATCAGTATTAAACTATCCTGTTAATCACAAAATATCAGATTTTCTTTTAAAAGCACATGTTTCTGAGATACAAATAAATTGCTATTTTACTTGAAACTGAAAACTTTCTTACCAGAATGAATTATGAATTTTGAAAAATCCATTTGATTTTAATTACCTAAAATTCTGTTAAACAGTAATTTCTCTTTCACCTATTAAGTTTACAATTTATAATTTTGCTGCTTGGTCTACTGTCTTTTAGAGAAACAATCTGAAGAGGTTAACTAAGAAATCACGATAAGAAAATGAAGATTAATATTACATATTTTGCTACTGCATTGTTTTCTTGTTATAATCAATTTTAGAGACTCTGAATAATGTTTTCGTCAGAACATATAAAATCTTATCTGGATATTTCCCTTTCTATACAATTAGAATTTAAATAGAATTTTTAAACGCAAAGTTTCCAAACTGTCCGACAGATGGCAGCATTAACCAATCAAATAATTTCCCTTTCGATTTGCAAGAAATTTCCACATAGTAACTGAGGTCCTGCCATCCTCTCAGTCCTTCTACTGTGGCATATAAACTGACAGGCTCCTGTCAGACCTCTGTGGCAAGCAGCTGCTTGAGGGGGTATTTATTTTATTTATTTATTAACAGAACACACAATGTCTTCTCTGCAAGCTACAATCATGTAGCAGAAAAACATTTTCAAGGGGTAGGCAAGCAAAATTTATAAACTGATGGAAGAAAATGATCCTCAAAGTACTGAGCAAAAATATCAAATACTCTTGATAAACTGTATAAAATGATATATACTACCCTACAGCTTAGTAACAAATAAAAACTTAGAAAATGAAATCGTTTATATTTCCGTCTCACAATTTTTAGGGAGGGGAAGTGACCTTAGAATTATTATTCCCCTCGCTATATCCTAGATCAGGCATGGCCAACATACGGCCAGCGGGCCGAATCCGGCCCGCGTAATTAATTTATGTGGCCCGCGAACAATTTTTCATATTAGCATTTAACTTCTAGTAATTAATCGAATGAATTCTCGATACTTCTATATTTTGTAAAAAAGATTCCGTTACAAAGAATTAAAACTTTTTTACTCATCTGTACTCGATATGATCTGTTTGATGATTGAATCATTTACATTTGGAGGCTGTGTTAAGAATAGCTACTACAAGTATAGAACCAGATATTAAAAAAATAATAAGCGATGCAAACCGCCTCAACACGTCGCATTAGTTATTATGTTAATTTGTTGTATTGATTTACTTACAATTATTCATAAACAAATTTCATAATAAAATTTTGTTTACTTAAAGAAATAAGTGTTTTGCTTAACATTTTTCAATTTTAATATTTCGTCCGACCCGTGAAAATATTTTTTTTTCCAATCCGGCCCGGGGGCAAAAACAGTTGGCCATGCCTGTCCTAGATGATCTAATACAAGACATTACGATATTTTACATTCATGGGTTGCGTTGTTTTACCTCTGAGCGGCACTTTTTGCACAACATGGGCTAAATGGCCAGGTCACAAGGACCCCGAAGGCTCAGAGAAGGTGGGGGGAGGGGACCCACTGGAACAGCTGTTGGGAGACAGATGGTAGCCTCCCATCATAGCCATCCAGCGTGTTCTTTAGCGTGCACAGGCTATGGCTCTCCCGCACACGGGGCCACGGCTTAACGTCCCATCCGACGGACGGCGGCCTTTCCAAGCCCATCGGTGTCCCCTACTGACCGTGGGCAGGGCGGGGAATTTTGTGAAGATAAATCTCAAAGCTGACCCAGCTGGGACTCGAACCTGGGAACTACAGATTACGAGCCTGGCGCGCTACCGACTGAGCCACCCCCGCCCCTTACATTCATGTAATCGGCGTGGAAATCATTTTGACCTCATGCGGTCGATAGTGGCGGTCATGTGCAATAGAGTGTCCTTGTACCCTGAATCTTTGTGACCTGGCCATTTAGCCCATTGTGCGGGAGAAAACTGCCGCTCAGAGGTAAAACAACTCCAACGTTAAAGAACTCATTTTATAGCCTTCGTGGGAGGCTGCCATCTGTCACCTAAAAGCTGTGCAATGGATATCCTCCTTACAACTTTCTCTGAGCCTTTGGGGTCCTTGTGACCTGGCGATTTTGTCCATCGTGTGGAAAAAAGTGACCTTCAGAGGTAAAATATTCCAACGTTAAAGAATACGCTGGATAGCTTTAACGAGAGGTACTATCTGTCTCCTAAAAGATGTCCAGTGGATATCCTACCCGCAACTTTCTCTGAGCATTTGGAGTCTTGTGACCTGGTCATTTAGCCTATTGAGTGAAAAAGGTGACCTTCAGATGTAAAATATTCTAACCTTAAAAAGCACTCCGTAAATTGCATAAAATTTGACGTCACACGACGATCTGTGCGTCACGTGACACGATCTGGCAACCGCCGTGTCACGTCACACGACGGTAGCCAGATCACAAATTTCTAAAAAAAATCGTTGCCAGATATTTTTTTCTGAACTCTGTAATCAACCATAGTGTTCGGATATTTTTTGGAGCGACTGTACAAGAAGGTTGCCAGATCACTAATTTGTAAAAAAAAAACGTTGCCAGATATTTTTTTCTTAATTCTGTAATCAACACTATTGTTCGAATACTTTTTTGAGCCACTGTACTCTCACAACCTCTAGATGTACTTTCCTGTACCAACATGACGATGTTCCCATCCACAAAGCGATTACATTAGGGAATGGTTTGATGAGAGGAATGTGGAAGAACTTGACTGGCCTGCACAGAGCCCTGATCTAAACCCCATTGAACACTTTTTGGATGAATTGGAACTCCGACTGCGAGTCAGGCCGACCAGCCAGACATCAGTGATCGGCATCACTAATCCTCTTGTAGCATTCATTTCAACTTCATCTTTCGAACTCCTAAGTGACTTAGAGGCGGGTTTTGCTCAGTCGGTAGCGCTCCAGGCTCGTAATTTGTAGTTCCCAGGTTCGAGTCCCAGCTGGGTCAGCTTTGAGATTTAAATAAATAAATAAATACCCCCTCAAGCAGCTGCTTGCCACAGAGGTCTGACAGGAGCCTGTCAGTTTATGTGCCACAGTAGAAGGTCTGAGAGGATGGATTTATTTCCGCAAAATTCCCCGCCCTGCCCACGGTCAGTAGGGAACACCGATGGGCTTGGAAAGGCCTCCATCCGTCCGATGGGACGTTAACCCATGGCCACGTGTGCAGGAGAGCCATACCCTGTGCACGTTAAAGAACACGCTGGATGGCTTTGACGAGAGGCTACCATCTGTCTTCCAACAACTTTTCCAATCTGTCCCCTACCCCAACCTTCTCTGAGCCTTCGGGGTACTTGTGACCTGGTCATTTAGACCATGGTGTGAAAAAAGTGCCGCTCAGAGGTGAAACAACCCATCCCTAAGTGACTTAATTCTCATCCCGCGCTACATCTCGAGAGTCACGTACTCTCACAATCCCTCCATACACACATAAAAAATCTTCATGCGCTCATGGGTTGGGTTGTTTTACCTCTGAGCGGCACTTTTTTGCACACCATGGGCTAAATGGCAAGGTCACATGGACCCCGAAGACTTAGAGAAGGTTGGGGGAGGGGACCCACTGGAACAATTGTTGGGAGAAAGATGGTAGCCTCCCGTCAAGGCCATCCAGCGTGTTCTTTAACGTGCACAGAGTATGGCTCTCCCACACACGGGGCCACGGCTTAACATCCCATCCGACAGACGGCGGCCTTTCCAAGCCCATCGGTGTCCCCTACTGACCGTGGCCAAGGCGGGAAATTTTGGGGAAATAAATCTCAACGCTGACCCAGCTGGGACTCCAACCTGGGAACTACAGATTACGAGCCTGGCGCGCTACCGACTGAGCCACCCCCGTCCCCATGCATTCATGAGCTACGAGATCAAACCAGAGTGGAAAATGGTTTTCTTGAAACACATCCGATCTTAACAACATCTGCTGCATCTCGTAAATATAGACCAATTCCAACAGCCGAACACAAGCCTAAAATCAACAAGATCAACTCCAACCATCGGTTGGAGTTGTGTATAGCAGGGTGCCAATGGACTCGAGCACTGGAACAGCGTTCTCTGGAGTGATGAATCACGCCTCACCATCTGGCAGTCTGACGGACGAGTCTGGGTGTGGAGGATGCCAGGTGAACTCTATCTGCTTGATTGTCGCATGTCAGCTGTGAAGTTTGGTGGAAGAAACTTCATCCTCTGGGGCTCTTTTTCTTGATTAAACCTGAGAAGTTTTCTGCATCTATGAAAAAGGAAATAATATTTTTCATTCTTTGAGAGAGCAAGAAATTATTCCTTTAAGTTAAAAAGTGATCACCCAACTATCAGAGATAGTTGGACACTAACAGTCAAAAATTTGTAACCGTTATGGAGATACGTCGCGAATCACCAGGAGGCAAGAATTAAGAGAGGGATTCATATTGACCGAGAGCGCAATGGAGGAGGGAGAGCTGGAAAGAGAGCAGCCGCCACAAGGTACGTGTGGGAACTTTTATACACAGGGCTCAACTTTGTGTCATTTTTAGTTAGAGCAGTGGTTATCAAACTTTTATACTGGAATCGAACTTTTACTCTGGAAATGTGTATGTAACTGGCGTACCCCTTGTATAGATAAATAAAACTATAGTTATAGTATAACAATGGGAATAAAACAAAACATATATATCAGTGGTTCTCAACGTTTTATGCTTCACGTGCCCCCTGGAAATGTGTATGTAACTGGCGTACCCCTTGTATAGATAGATAAAACTATAGTTATAGTATAACAATGGGAATAAAATGAAACATATATATCAGTGGTTCTCAACCTTTTATGCTTCACGTGCCCCCTGGAAATGTGTATGTAACTGGCGTACCCCTTGTATAGATAGATAAAACTATAGTTATAGTATAACAATGGGAATAAAATAAAACATATATATCAGTCGTTCTCAACCTTTTATGTTTCACGTGCCCCCTGGAAATGTGTATGTAACTGGCGTACCCCTTGTATAGATAGATAAAACTATAGTTATAGTATAACAATGGGAATAAAGTAAAACATATATATCAGTGGTTCTCAACATTTTATGCTTCATGTGCCCCCTGGAAATGTGTATGTAACTGGCGTACCCCTTGTATAGATAGATAAAACTATAGTTATAGTATAACAATGGGAATAAAATAAAACATATATATCAGTGGTTCTCAACCTTTTATGCTTCACGTGCCCCCTGGAAATGTGTATATAACTGGCGTACCCCTTGTATAGATAGATAAAACTATAGTTATAGTATAACAATGGGAATAAAATAAAACATATATATCAGTGGTTCTCAACCTTTATGCTTCACGTGCCCCCTGGAAATGTGTATGTAACTGGCGTACCCCTTGTATAGATAGATAAAACTATAGTTATATTATAACAATGGGAATAGAATAAAACATATCTATCAGTGGTTCTCAACCTTTTATGCTTCACGTGCCCCCTGGAAATGTGTATGTAACTGGCGTACCCCTTGCATAGATAGATAAAACTAAAGTTATATTATAACAATGGGAATAAAATAAAATAAAACATATATATCAGTGGTTCTCAACATTTTATGCTTCACGTGCCCCCTGGAAATGTGTATGTAACTAGCGTACCCCTTGTATAGGGGGCACGTGAAGCATAAAAGTTTGAGAACCACTGATATATATGTTTTATTTTATTCCCATTGTTATACTATAACTATAGTTTTATCTATCTATACAAGGGGTACGCCAGTTGCATACACATTTCCAGGGGGCACGTGAAGCATAAAAGTTTGAGAACCACTGATATATATGTTTTATTTTATTCCCATTGTTATACTATAACTATAGTTTTATCTATCTATACAAGGGGTACGCCAGTTACATACACATTTCCAGGGGGCACGTGAAGCATAAAAGGTTGAGAACCACTGATATATATATATTATTTTTATGCCATTGTTATCCTATAACTATAGTTTTATCTATCTTAACAAGGGGTACGCCAGTTACATAGACATTTCCAGGGGGCACGTGAAGCATAAATGGTTGAGAACCACTGATATACATGTTTTATTTTATTCCCATTGTTATACTATAACTATAGTTTTATCTATCTATACAAGGGGTACGCCAGTTACATACACATTTCCAGGGGGCACGTGAAGCATAAAAGGTTGAGAACCACTGATATATATGTTTTATTTTATTCCCATTGTTATACTATAACTATAGTTTTATCTATCTATACAAGGGGTACGCCAGTTATATACACATTTCCAGGGGGCACGTGAAGCATAAAAGGTTGAGAACCACTGATATATATGTTTTATTTTATTCCTATTGTTATACTATAACTATAGTTTTATCTATCTATGCAAGGGGTACGCCAGTTACATACACGTTTCCAGGGGGCACGTGAAGCATAAAAGGTTGAAAACCACTGATATATATGTTTTATTTTATTCCCATTGTTATACTATAACTATAGTTTTATCTATCTACAAATATATAACATCTATATTTATATAAATATATAACACTGTCTAGCGACTTTTAAACTCTCACTGCGAACCCCAAAATATTTTACGGCGTATTCCATGTTGAGAACAGCTGCTATAATCTATGAAGCGATCACCCCAAAATCGGAGGATGTGGGACATTAACTGTTAAAAATTTGGGACCGTTACGGAGATGCGTCGGGAGCCACCAGGAGAGGCAAAAGTTAAGAGAGGAATGATATTAACGGAGAGCGCATGGAACGGAGGAAGAGCTGAAAAGAGTGCTGCCGCCACGAGGTGTGGGAGGGAACGTTTAGACACAAGACTCGTCGTTGTGTCATTATGAGTTAGAGAAACAAAAAATTCTATATTGGAAAATTATGAGGAAAATTGTGAGGAAAATAATTTTGCGATAAAAACAATTGGCGGTAGTTTCAATGGAAGACGTACGAAATTATTGATGATTATTTTATAAACGTTTATTATTTTTAATTTTTAGCAGTAAACGTTCCAGAGTCATGTATCAATAATATAAAAATAAATATCAATAATAAAGAATACAGTCATGTATTAATTAGATGTCAAACATCAGCTGATAAATTCAATGGGAAAAAAAGGTTGTAAATTTCATGTTGCAACAACTTTATTGTTAACATGTACATTTATGATAAATTTTATTTCAGATATTTTTACCTTATCCACTATAATAATATGCTAACATTTTAAAGCAATCTGATGGTCAGATCGTCAAATCAAATTATGAATTGAAATGTATTTTTAACCGATTATGAGAAGATTGGTTTTGGATGAATGGCAACTTCACCCTCTCATTAAAAAAGTTCGTAAATTGTCATTTTGCGCAACATTCTAAATTTCGAACCACGGTACCGATGACATTTTTTAAGTTTGGTCCATCGAATGACAGAAAGATGGAATAATAATTAAATATAGGAAAGTGTGCTGTGAAATACTTACCGGAATAGATGCATCAGTTGACTAAATGTCGAAATTCGTAACTGAAATATTGCATTTTACTAGATTATCAGAAGATTAGTTTTCATTGAGTGGCAACTTGATAGAACGGTTACAGTTACCACTTTAGAATTTTTCATTTCAATCTCCGCTTCGGCAGAGATCTTCCTCGAACTGGTACCCGAGCCCCAGACTGTGATGGACTAAACGAAAAAAATAAAACTTCTAACCTTATGTCTAAAGTTTATACAGGTAGCTCTTGTTAACTGTAAAAAGCTGACAAGCTTAACAAAAGTAACAATCGAGATTATTATTTTTCTCCTTTTTTATGTCATATGTTTTTACAAAAACATTGAAGTCTCATCACGAATACTTCAGCCGAATTATTATTCCATGCCATGTAATAGACTATATAACTGATATCACACGTATTCAAAAACACAAACTGCGAATAAATGTATTTTTACAAATTTTCAATTCTATTTGGATATTTGACAATCGATTGCGAATTCAAAATAAATAAACAAACTCTAAATGAACTGAATTAATAATAACGGCAATAAAATTACATGAATCATAAACAATTTCTTAAAAAATCACACAAAACACTAATATGCTATCAATCAGTATAAACTAACTAACTGCTAACCTCATAGTTCCTGTGAACGGTCCTATGATGGCATTCTCGAAAATTCTGCACTCCGAACATGATGGCAACAGTTCGGTGAAGACCCTTTCCTCTACCAACAGGATGACGTTCCTGTCCACAAAGCGAGGACCATGCGGGAATGGTTTCATGAGAGGGATGTCGAAGAACTTGACTGGTCTGCACAGATCCTGGATCTCAACACCATGGAACACTTTTGGGATGAATTGGAACTCGGACTGCGAGCCAGACCGACCTCCCAGACATCAGTGACCGGCATCGCTAATGCTCTTGTGGCAGAAAGGCAGGCAATTCTAGCAGCAACGTAACAAAATCTAGGGGGAAGCATTTCCCGCAGACTGGGGGGTTGTGGTAGCACCAAATGTTGTACCAACGAGACATTAATTCCTTTCATACTACAGGAGGTTATGGTTGAACGACTGTCTGGATACGTTTGTTCATAGAGTATATTTGATAAGTACCGAGTGATCCAAAAGTAAGAGAAAAACTTAAAATGCAATAATTAGAAAAGTATAGACAGTAGCACGATGCGGTTTTCACAGAAAGACATGGAATTCTTTTAAAAACGAAAAATTTAATTGCCAGAATAGTAACATTTGTCACCGACAGGTGGCGCTTCAGTTGTGAGGTAGTTTATACAGTGGCGCAGCGTAGTTCGCAACGCATCTAGGATTACAAATTTCAATGTGACGGCCGTCATTCATGAGAATCGCTGTCAGACGTGGCACGACACTCTGCACAGCATCGAAGAGGGTTTCAGCTGTAATTCCTGTCACATGATGGCGAACAGCTTCTTTCAGCATGGTCAATGACGTCGGCCGACCTCTGTACACCGCTACAGTGCCACCTGTCAGGGACAAATGTAAGTTACTATTCTGGCAACAAAATGTTTCGTTATTAAAAAAATCCCATGTCTTTCTGTGCATTTCTGTGAAAACCGCATCGTGCTACTGTCTGTACTTCTCGAATTATTGAATTTTTACTTTTTCTGTTACTATTGGATCACCCTGTTCATCCCGTATCACTTCTGAATCCCACTGCTCTTCACGCAGTTGTCCATCAACCAGATTCTTAATTCTGTTAAGAACAACCATGAAAGGACATTATCTGGAGCACAAAGTAGACTGATACCCGTCTAGTTATCAGAAGATCTGCGATTAACATTTTTAAAAATAGGTATAATAATACCTCTGATAATATTCTTAGGAACAATACCTTTATCATTAAAGATATCAAGCATTTCCGTCAACCATGTGATAACAGACACATTCCCAACTTTAAGCATTTCGACAGTAATTTCACCTAACCTTAGATTTTCTGTAAACAGAGAAAACGAAATATTTTTTCTTATTCTCATAATTGTAAAATAAATATTTTCCGCCGTCCCGTGGCCGAGTGGTTAGCGCTCTTGGCTACTGATCTACGGGACCTGGGCTCTAGCCCCGGGTAAGGCATGGATGTTCGTGTTGTTTTTCTGCTGAGGTCCTGCCATCCTCTCAGACCTTCTACTCTGGCATATAAACTGACAAGCTCCTGTCAGACCTCTGTCGCAAGCAGCTGCTTGAGGGCATATTTATTTATTTTTATTATATTTAAATATTTTCCTTTTTATTTTTAATTAATTACATTTTTTCATCATCATCGTCGTCGTCGTAAACATCATCACACAGCCATAGGCGTCGGAGGTCCAACCAGATCTGGCAATTTAATTCTCGAAGCATATTTGTCCTGAGTGTTCTGCATTCATTTTCATATATACGCAGAACGATAACAAAAGTGTCCTTTCTGAAGCATTGTCGGCACAGGGACCAAAGACTTGCGAGCCACATCCGGTGGATTCTGGTTGGCTCCAGAATTTACCTTCTCGTGTGCTGTCCGGTATTCATACAAGCGGTGATGACATCTCTAGAGACTGCAACTTCCGCTGTGCCTCGACGTGCAAAGGCGCTGCTACCACCAAATGCATCCCTAGGGAGCGATCAAGACCATAACAACTAAACGTTCCTGGAAAAGAAACGACCCACGTGGTAGAGAGTGCAACATCAAAGAACTCTCAAGCCCTTGCTAATATTTGTTCCTTCTGATTGGCGGATGCTTACCACTGGAAGGGGCAGATGATACCTTTCGTCAGGAGGAAGTTAGAGGGGAGACTGTTTTATGCGCAGAGATGAGAAACGTTAATAATATATAATAAATAATGTATAATAAATAACCAGGTCCTTGTGACTTGGTCATTTAGACCATGGTGTGCAAAAAAGAGCCCCTCATAGGTAAAACAACCCCACGTTAAACAACACGATGGACGGCCTTGACGGAAGGCTACCATATGTCTTCCAACAGCTGTTCCAGTGGGTCTCCTCCTTCAACCTTCTCTGAGCCTTCGGGGTTCTTGTGTCCTGGCCATTTCGCCCATGGTGTGCAAAAAAGTGCCGCACAGAGCTAAAAGAACCCAACGTCAAAGAACACGCTGGATAGCCTTGACCGGAGGCTACCATCTGTCTCCCAACAGCTGTTCCATTGGGTCCTCTCCCCCAACCTTCTCTGAGCCTTCGGGGTCCTTCTAAAATGGTGATTTAGCCCATGGTTTGGAAAAAAGTGTCGCTCAAAGGTAAAACAACCCAACGTTAAAGAACACGATGGATGGCCTTGACCGGAGGCTACCATCTGTCTCCTAACAGCTGTTCCAGTGGGTCCTCTCCCCCAACCTTCTCTGAGCCTTCGGGGTCCTTGTGACCTGGTCATCTAGTCCATGGTGTGGAAAAAAGTGCCGCTAAGAGGTAAAAAATACAACGTTAAAGAACACGCTGGATGGCCTTGACGGGAGGCTACCATCTATCTTCCAACAGCTGTTCCAGTGGGTCCCCTCCACCAACCATCTCTGAGCCTTAGGGGTCATTGTGACCTGGACATTTAGCAATTGTGTGCGAAAAAGTGCCGCTCAGAGGTAAAATAATCCAACAATAAAGAACACACTGAATGGCCTTGACGGGAGGCTACCATCTGTCTCCCAAGAGCTGTTCCAGTGGGTCCCCTCCACCAACCATCTCTGAGCCTTAGGGGTCCTTGTGACCTGGCCGTTTAGCCCATGGTGTGGAAAAAAGTGCCGCTCAGAGGTGAAACAACCCAACCCAAAACACTCTCAATTAAAACAGATCAAATCGTGTGCTGTCTTCATAATCATGTTACTGGTATAGGAACAAACTACAATTTTTGAAGTCATAGTTGCAGGAAAACAATTTAATTCATTTTGAAACTTGTAAAGAGTTCTATGAAGAAATGAAGCCACTTAATAAAACAGTTAATTTTGATTTTAATTTAAATTTGAAAAATTTGTTCTTAAATAAAGATATCCAAATTGAAGATTTTCTTAGAAGATTTTCTCAATTTGATGACCTTAAGCAAAATTTAAATTTATTCAGTAATCCATTGAATATTGATATTAGCACCTAGATCCTAAATATCAAATGGAATTATGTGACCTTCAGGCCGACCCAATTATTGCATCTAATGCAGAAACTGGAAAAGAATTGTTCAAACTTTTACCTAAAGAAAAATATCCAAAAATGAAAGGTTTTGGAGTCCAAATAATTTCTCTGTTCGCAAGTACATATGTCTGCGAGCGCGCATTTTCTGATATGAAATATATAAAATCCAGGTGCAGAAACTGCTTGAAAGACTCGACACTTGAACATATACTTCGGTTCGCAACAACAAATATCGATATGGACGTAAAAGAAATTATTGCCAACAACTACGGCCACAATGCTCCCATTAAATTTATTACATATTTGAAAAGGTTTAGAAACTTTATATTAGAAGTAAATATTAACAGGATAAGACTTGTAGACATGGAACTCATGAGATGTTGAAATGAAAAAAATTTGGTTTTGCCATGAGTGGGATTCGAACCCATATTAAGTTATTTTCACTTATTATTTATCGTATAAGTAAAAAAAAAGAATTGAGGTTTGTTAGATTTATTATTACTTATTATTTTTCGTATCAATATAATAATTTTTAGGTTTTTGAAGTTTATTATTAGTTATTATATTTCGTATAAATACAATAATTTTTGGGGGTTTTGACGTTTATTATTACTTGTTATTTTTCGCATAAATACAATAATTTAGTGAAGTGACATAACTGATTTTTCAGTTACCTATTATGTCATATTATTTTATTGGCCCCCGAAATATTGGCAAAGCAAAAAATGGCCCGCGGGTTTATTCAAGTTGGACGGCACTACATTAAACGAAAGAAATAATTCTTCTAATCTTATGTCTAAATTTTTTACAAGTGCTTTTGTTAACTATGAAAAGCTAACAATCTTAATAACACAAAAATAACAATAGAGAATATTATTCTTAGTTTTTTTTTATTTGAAATGTTTTTTACAAAAATATTGAAGTCTCATAACGAATAGTTCAGTCAAATCATTTTTCCATGCCATGTAATAGAATATATAACTGATATCACACGTATTCAAAAGCACAAAGTTTGAATAAAAGTATCATCAGAGATTTCCAATTCTGTTTGAACTCTTTGCTTCTATTGGCATCGTCAAATTCTACATTGGAGGAAGTCTTCCAGTGTAGATGGCTTCAGCCTTTAGTGGTGGGGGAACGAGTCTTTGCCCCATTTCTACGATTTGGGAGCTGTTTGATATTGTCGGCATTCCCTCTCTCAACAAACATAGTTTCTTTAAACATCCCACTAACCATTTTCTCTCCATAGGTAGTTGCAATGCTAGGACTCTACACAGATATTATCCTCTTGATGTCCTCACACAAGATTTCCACCTTTATAATTTAGATATTCTCGGCTTGCAAGAGACCAGATGGACAGATAAAGGTCAGATTCTTAAAAACAATCTTAAATTTCTCTTTTCAGGGAGGGACGACAATAAGTATCACCAAGGCGTGGGTCTGCTTCTCAGTAGACATGCTAGTGATGCTCTTCTAGGGATATGAGTGCATTAATGAAAGGTTTCTTACAACAAAATTTCAGACAAGCGTTAAAGACTTGAATGTTATCTGCTGTTATGCCCCCACTGAGGATGCCGATGAGGATGAGAAGGATAGGTTTTATGAACAACTTCAGAATATTTTGAATTCTGTCAAGAAAGGAGATATTACCCTTGTTCTAGGTGACTTCAATGCCAAAGTTGGTACTGGCTCTGACATTTGGGGAGGAGTGATAGGCCCTTTTGGTATTGGTAGCTGCAATGGCAATGGGAAACGTCTCCTACAGGTAAGTAAACTCAATGGATTCAAAATAACTAAAACTTGTTACAATCACCGCGACATACATAAGTACGCATGGGTTTTACACGATGGGCTGCATAAGAATATGATTGGTTATATAATAATTAACAGTAAATGGACTAGTTCTGTTAGAAATACCAGATCATATAGGGGAGCTGAAATTGGATCTGACCATTACCTTGCTAAAAGTCTCTTGCAACTTAAACTTAAAAAGTGTTGTGCTAGGGTTAAAATTTTACTTTCAATACTGATGCTCTGAAAAACCCAGTTATAGACAAAGCTTACCGTGATAGATTACTTAGTCATTATGACAGTCATGGTATGCTTACTACTGAAATTGAGGAAGAATGGGATCATTTTCAACAGGCTTTTTTGGACACTAACAGTACTCTTTTGGTATAAAATGAGTCGAGGAGACAGAATTATCTGAGTGATAAGGCACTTAAGCTTTTTCAGAAATAAAGAACTGCAGGAATTTTCTTAATCAATACCCTACAAGTCCTAATAGAAAGCACTACAGAGAACTTAATAAAACGTGTAGAGGATCAGTTAGCTGCTGATAAGAATGTTTGGCTTGATGGCTTGGATGACAAAGCCGAGGAAGCAGTTAGACAACACAAGGGCAGAGACTTGTATCAGAGAGTTAATGTTTCGTCTGGTAGAAAAAGAACAGGTGTACAGGGATTGAAGGATAAACAAAGTAAGGTTATAGAAGGTAAGGATTCTGCCATGGCTAGGTGGGCTGAACATTTCAGTGATGTTCTAAACAATATGGTTAGTTCTACTTCCATTGTTTGCAATGATGATAGATGCATTGGTGGCTTTAATGTTGGACCTATAACACAATCTGAAGTTATTTTGGCTGTTTCTAAACTTAAACTTCATAAATCCCTAGGGGTAGATGAAATTACTACGGAAATGCTTAGAGCTGGGAATGTTTCGGTTACCACTTGGATGATTGAAATTCTGAATATCTTTTATGATAAATGCATGGTTCCTAAGGATTTTACCAGAGCTATTGTTATCCCTATTTTCAAAAAAGGTGATCGCAGTTCTTGTGATAACTATAGGGGTATCAGCCTACTCTCTGTTCCAGGTAAAGTTCTTTCCATGATTGTGCTTAATAGAATTAAGAATCTGATTGACAGTCAATTGCGTGATGAGCAATGTGGATTCAGAAGTGGTAGGGGATGTGTGGATCAGATATTTTCACTTAGGCAGATTCTTGAGAAATGTTTAGAGTTTCAGAACCCTTTGCTAGCTTTGTTGATTTCAAAAAGGCTTTCGACTCTGTTGATCGTCATAATTTGTGGTTGATTGTGAAATCATATGGTATACCAGACAAGTTAATTAACATAATGAAAGCTCTCTATAATAACACTGAGTCGTGTATGAGAGTTAGTAAGGCTTGTAGAAATTGGTTTAGCATTACTTCTGGTGTTCGACAAGGGTGGATTTTGTATCCTTTTCTCTTTAGCTTGGTTATTGATTATGTTATGCGAAATTCACTTCAAGGGAAAGATTTTGGCCTTAAATGGACTGGAGTTACGAAAATTTCTTATTTAGATTATGCTGATGATTTAGCCCTTTGGCAAATGATGTTGATTAGATGAACTCTTTCATTCGAGCTGTTGGTGAGATTGGTAGTAGAGTAGGTTTGGTTATAAACAGAGAGAAAATTAAAGTGATGAAAACTGGTCAGGCAGGCTGTGATTCAGTTAATCTGAATGGTTGCAGTCTTGAGCAGGTGTCACAGTTTAATTATCTTGGGAGCTATGTAACAGATAATGGTGATGTGCGGCATGAGATTAACAGACGAATAGGGATTGCTGCCGGGACATTTAAGAACCTATGGAGAGTGTGGAGAAATAGGCGTATACACCTAAAGACTAAAATTAGACTGTATAATAGTTTGGTTCTTTCTAGGGTTAGTTATGGTAGTGAAACTTGGACAATTTGTAAACAAGATAACAGGAAACAAGATGCTTTTGATTCCAGATGCTTACGCAGTATCTTGGGTATTAGGTGGTTCAACTTTGTAACTAATGATGAGGTTAGGCAAAGGAGTCGGCAACCTCTTTTAAGCAGAATATTGTGCAGAGTAATATTATCTGGCTGGTTGATGATGATGATGATGATGATGATGATGGGGATGATGATGATGATGATTATGATGATGATGATGATGATGATGATGATGATGATGATGATGATGATGATGATGATGATGATGATGATGATGATGATGATGATGATGATGAATAAACCATTCCACCATCCAACTTCATCTTATTGAACAATAGCTAACTTATGATGGGAATTCACCCTCGGCCGGTTTTTCCACAAACATCTTTTATTATTGTTAGGAATTTTTAATAGGAAATCTTCCGCGTGAGTTCAAAAGAATGTGAATCATCCATCAGTGCTCCAACACCGAGTAGGAAGCCCTCGTCATAATATTTGCAATCACCCATTTCGAACAGTATCTCTATGGCCATCGATTCACAGTCGTATTTGATCACTTCCCCTTGTCATAGCTAATGAAGCTTAAAGAGTTTTCCAACAGATTGGCGAAGTGGAACCTCACACTTCAGGATTATGATATCGATGTCGTGTATCACCCATAGGAATATAATATTCTCTTTGATACCCTGTCGCGAAACATACAGGCACTTGAGAAAGACACACACCATCCCAGCCAATTAGGAGACTGAGCCCTGCTGAGGGAGATGTAGATGGAGGACCCTGCCCGCAGGGGGATTATAGATGCCTTGGAAGGTCAAAACACTAGCCTTGCCACGAACGCCCCTGACCCTTTCTACCTGGAAATTTGGTCCAAATGAAAAAATCCTCTTTCATTTGGACCAACGAAACTCTGGCACTGACGTCATAGAGCAACTGGTTGTACTGCTCAGTCTAAGAGGCCAAATTTTAGAGTTGTGTCTCGATAACCCTTGTTCAGGTCTCCTGGGTAAGGACAAAACACAACAGAGAGTTGAATCCAAATAATATTGGTCAGGAATGTAGTCCGACATTCGCGACTATGTGCAGACATGCATTTTTGTCTACAGAGGTGCTCCTATCATGAAAGGCCAAAGGGGAAAATATTCCGACGCTCTCCCCCTCCCCTTTGTAATTAGGAAAAACTCTCGAAAGCAAATTATATCTAAAATCAGTTTCACTTGAGTTTCTCTTAATCTCTTGTGCCGTCGAACTAAGATTCAGACACTCAGCTGTCGGGCATGAGGTTAAACTAATTTAATGTGATCAGCGAGGGTTGGGTTGGGTTGTTTTACCTCTGAGTGGCACTTTTTTTCACACCATGGCTTAAATGCAAAGGTCACATCGACCCCGAAGGCTCAGAGAAGGTTGGGGGAGGGGACCCACTGGAACAGCTGTTGGGAGACAGATGGTAGCCTCCCGTCAAGGCCATCCAGCGTGTTCTTTAACATGCACAGGGTATGGCTCTCCCGCACACGGGGCCACGGCTTAATGTCCCATCCGACGGACGGCGGCCTTTCCAAGCCCATCGGTGTCCCCTACTGACCGTGGGCAGGGCGGGGAATTTTGCGGAGATAAATCTCAACGCTGACCCAACTGGGACTCGAACCTGGGATCTACAGATTACGAGCCTGGCGCGCTACCGACTGAGCCACCCCCGCCCCTGTGATCAGTGAGACAGCCTCAGCAAAACATAATGTTCTCTGCCAGCTGTGCCTCAAAAACACACATCTTTCAAACAACTTTCATTCTTTCACAGTTCATCGAACTAAAGTCAAAGGGCCTGCACACTTCAGTAGCAGAACACCTAATTATGAGAAGATCAAAGATCATTATTGACGAAACGGAGTCCCAGTCAAAGACTATACCTCCTTCATATGAATTGGCCGTAGGCAAATCACAAAATAAGAAATTAAGGCAGCTTAAGCTGCGGCAGAGACTGCCCATGAAAAATTAATTAAAAGAAAATCAGGAAAAGTAATAAAATTTTCACAAAATAGGGGGAAAATAAATGGGAAGTTGGGTTAATTGCATAGAGCAAAAATCTAAAAATGAGAAGTGGAAATAGGGAGCGCACATCGAGACATCGGAATCCGCAGAAGGCACTGCAAAATCCGATGCCCGGATGTGCGTTTGAAATGTGAAGAGGAATGAAGGCTGATAGGTGGAAGAGAAGAAGAACAAAAGAAAAGAGAGAAGAAAGAAAGGAGAGAAGGCTGATAGGTGGAAGAGAAGAAGAACAAAAGAAAAGAGAGAAGAAAGAAAGAAAAGAAGGCTGATAGGTGGAAGAGAAGAAGAACAAAAGAAAAGAGAGAAGAAAGAAAGGAAAGAAGGCTGATAGCTGGAAGAGAAGAAGAACAAAAGAAAAGAGAGAAGAAAGAAAGGAAAGAAGGCTGATAGGTGGAAGAGAAGAAGAACAAAAGAAAAGAGAGAAGAAAGAAAGGAAAGAAGGCTGATAGGTGGAAGAGAAGAAGAACAAAAGAAAAGAGAGAAGAAAGAAAGAAAAGAAGGCTGATAGGTGGAAGAGAAGAAGAACAAAAGAAAAGAGAGAAGAAAGAAAGAAAAGAAGGCTGATAGGTGGAAGAGAAGAAGAACAAAAGAAAAGAGAGAAGAAAGAAAGGAAAGAAGGCTGATAGGTGGAAGAGAAGAAGAACAAAAGAAAAGAGAGAAGAAAGAAAGGAGAGAAGGCTGATAGGTGGAAGAGAAGAAGAACAAAAGAAAAGAGAGAAGAAAGAAAGAAAAGAAGGCTGATAGGTGGAAGAGAAGAAGAACAAAAGAAAAGAGAGAAGAAAGAAAGGAAAGAAGGCTGATAGCTGGAAGAGAAGAAGAACAAAAGAAAAGAGAGAAGAAAGAAAGGAAAGAAGGCTGATAGGTGGAAGAGAAGAAGAACAAAAGAAAAGAGAGAAGAAAGAAAGGAAAGAAGGCTGATAGGTGGAAGAGAAGAAGAACAAAAGAAAAGAGAGAAGAAAGAAAGGAAAGAAGGCTGATAGGTGGAAGAGAAGAAGAACAAAAGAAAAGAGAGAAGAAAGAAAGGAAAGAAGGCTGATAGGTGGAAGAGAAGGAGAACAAAAGAAAAGAGAGAAGAAAGAAAGAAAAGAAGGCTGATAGGTGGAAGAGAAGAAGAACAAAAGAAAAGAGAGAAGAAAGAAAGAAAAGAAGGCTGATAGGTGGAAGAGAAGAAGAACAAAAGAAAAGAGAGAAGAAAGAAAGGAAAGAAGGCTGATAGGTGGAAGAGAAGAAGAACAAAAGAAAAGAGAGAGGAAAGAAAGGAAAGAAGGCTGATAGGTGGAAGAGAAGAAGAACAAAAGAAAAGAGAGAGGAAAGAAAGGAAAGAAGGCTGATAGGTGGAAGAGAAGAAGAACAAAAGAAAAGAGAGAAGAAAGAAAGGAAAGAAGGCTGATAGGTGGAAGAGAAGAAGAACAAAAGAAAAGAGAGAAGAAAGAAAGGAAAGAAGGCTGATAGGTGGAAGAGAAGAAGAACAAAAGAAAAGAGAGAAGAAAGAAAGGAAAGAAGGCTGATAGGTGGAAGAGAAGAAGAACAAAAGAAAAGAGAGAAGAAAGAAAGGAAAGAAGGCTGATAGGTGGAAGAGAAGAAGAACAAAAGAAAAGAGAGAAGAAAGAAAGGAAAGAAGGCTGATAGGAGGAAGAGAAGAAGAACAAAAGAAAAGAGAGAAGAAAGAAAGGAAAGAAGGCTGATAGGTGGAAGAGAAGAAGAACAAAAGAAAAGAGAGAAGAAAGAAAGGAAAGAAGGCTGATAGGTGGAAGAGAAGAAGAACAAAAGAAAAGAGAGAAGAAAGAAAGAAAAGAAGGCTGATAGGTGGAAGAGAAGAAGAACAAAAGAAAAGAGAGAAGAAAGAAAGGAAAGAAGGCTGATAGGTGGAAGAGAAGAAGAACAAAAGAAAAGAGAGAAGAAAGAAAGGAGAGAAGGCTGATAGGTGGAAGAGAAGAAGAACAAAAGAAAAGAGAGAAGAAAGAAAGAAAAGAAGGCTGATAGGTGGAAGAGAAGAAGAACAAAAGAAAAGAGAGAAGAAAGAAAGGAAAGAAGGCTGATAGCTGGAAGAGAAGAAGAACAAAAGAAAAGAGAGAAGAAAGAAAGGAAAGAAGGCTGATAGGTGGAAGAGAAGAAGAACAAAAGAAAAGAGAGAAGAAAGAAAGGAAAGAAGGCTGATAGGTGGAAGAGAAGAAGAACAAAAGAAAAGAGAGAAGAAAGAAAGGAAAGAAGGCTGATAGCTGGAAGAGAAGAAGAACAAAAGAAAAGAGAGAAGAAAGAAAGGAAAGAAGGCTGATAGGTGGAAGAGAAGAAGAACAAAAGAAAAGAGAGAAGAAAGAAAGGAAAGAAGGCTGATAGGTGGAAGAGAAGAAGAACAAAAGAAAAGAGAGAAGAAAGAAAGGAAAGAAGGCTGATAGGTGGAAGAGAAGAAGAACAAAAGAAAAGAGAGAAGAAAGAAAGGAAAGAAGGCTGATAGGTGGAAGAGAAGAAGAACAAAAGAAAAGAGAGAGGAAAGAAAGGAAAGAAGGCTGATAGGTGGAAGAGAAGAAGAACAAAAGAAAAGAGAGAGGAAAGAAAGGAAAGAAGGCTGATAGGTGGAAGAGAAGAAGAACAAAAGAAAAGAGAGAAGAAAGAAAGGAAAGAAGGCTGATAGGTGGAAGAGAAGAAGAACAAAAGAAAAGAGAGAAGAAAGAAAGGAAAGAAGGCTGATAGGTGGAAGAGAAGAAGAACAAAAGAAAAGAGAGAAGAAAGAAAGGAAAGAAGGCTGATAGGTGGAAGAGAAGAAGAACAAAAGAAAAGAGAGAAGAAAGAAAGGAAAGAAGGCTGATAGGTGGAAGAGAAGAAGAACAAAAGAAAAGAGAGAAGAAAGAAAGGAAAGAAGGCTGATAGGTGGAAGAGAAGAAGAACAAAAGAAAAGAGAGAAGAAAGAAAGAAAAGAAGGCTGATAGGTGGAAGAGAAGAAGAACAAAAGAAAAGAGAGAAGAAAGAAAGGAAAGAAGGCTGATAGGTGGAAGAGAAGAAGAACAAAAGAAAAGAGAGAAGAAAGAAAGGAAAGAAGGCTAATAGGTGGAAGAGAAGAAGAACAAAAGAAAAGAGAGAAGAAAGAAAGAAAAGAAGGCTGATAGGTGGAAGAGAAGAAGAACAAAAGAAAAGAGAGAAGAAAGAAAGGAAAGAAGGCTGATAGGTGGAAGAGAAGAAGAACAAAAGAAAAGAGAGAAGAAAGAAAGGAAAGAAGGCTGATAGGTGGAAGAGAAGAAGAACAAAAGAAAAGAGAGAAGAAAGAAAGGAAAGAAGGCTGATAGGTGGAAGAGAAGAAGAACAGAAGAAAAGAGAGAAGAAAGAAAGGAAAGAAGGCTGATAGGTGGAAGAGAAGAAGAATAAAAGAAAAGAGAGAAGAAAGAAAGGAAAGAATCAAAAGTTATTCATCGCTCTCATAGTTCAATTCTAGGACGCTCTTTAACCTGGTCAGTTCTCCAGTTTCAAAGACCTCTAGAAAATGTGCACATTGCTCTAATACAAAATATGGGGGATGGTTAATGAAAAATTTGGCGACAGTTGCGTAAAAGGGACGATATTTTAATAAAATTTGATAATTACGGTTTACTATTCTTTATAGTTGCAAGATTTTCTCTGGAACGCCCTCTATACGTTGTCTTGGTTTAGGCTTAAGAAGCTAAGAAAATCTTCTACTTCTCGCTTCGTTTGCTCAAGTGTTTTAGGTTCCCGTCTTTGGTTAAAATCAATTGGCGAAGTTACTGTATTCTTTCTTCTCAATTCCTTTCTTAGAGGTGTGACTGGTACTTCCAATTCGCAGGCTTGCTGGGTTAGTTTTTCTGAAGCAGTAGAAGTATTACCAGTAAGATTCTCTGTAGTTATGCTTATCTTGTTATTTGGAGTTTTATTCTCAGGAATCGAGTTTTCCAATTTATCTGTATTTTGGCTGCACTGCTGATTTTCGTCCGTTGAAGGTTGTTGGGTTGTTTTACCTCTGAGCGGCACTTTTTGCACACCATGGGCTAAATGGCCAGATCACATAGACCCCGAAGGCTCAGAGAAGGTTGGGGGAGGGGACACACTGGAACAGCTGTTGGGAGACAGATGGTAGCCTCCCGTCAAGGCCATCCAGGGTGTTCTTTAACATTGGGTTGTTTTACCTCTGAGCGGTACTTTTTTGCACACCATGGGCTAAATAGCCAGGTCACATGGACCCCGAAGACTCAGAGAAGGTTGGGGGAAGGGACCCACTGGAACAGCTGTTGGGAGACAGATGGTAGCCTCCCGTCAAGGCCATCCAGCGTGTTCTTTAACGTGCACAGTATGGCTCTCCCGCACACGGGGCCACGGCTTAACGTCGCATCCGACGGACGGCGGCCTTTCCAAGCCCATCGATGTCCCCTACTGACCGTGGGCAGGGCGGGGAATTTTTGCGGAGATAAATCTCAACGCTAACCCAGCTGGGACTCGAACCTGGGAACTAGAGATTACGAGCCTGGCGCCCCAGGTCCCTTAGATCAGCAGTCAAGCGTGCTAATATATATTATGAAAAAAAATTGCACTTTAATTCTTTTAATCGCAGCTGTATGATTTTTTTGGAATTCCCAAAAATGGAAATAAAAAGCTCTTAATATAAATTCTTCAACAACTTTCAGCACATATAAAGAAATGCATTAAGTGTTTATTTTTGAAAACATATTTTTTTGATGAGAGGTTTTTTTCCCAAATCAATTCATGAAGAAACAGATAAGCAAACAACACTTTTTTTTTAAATATATTATCAATACAACACTTCGCAAACACCATCAAAACTATAAAAGCTCTAAAGGAAGCAAAACCATCAATAAATTGTATATCATCAACTAAGGAGCTTTCCAGCTCTTTCAGGTTACAAGAGAAATTATTTATTTTTGTCAAAGAAAATAAGGAATTGAACAAAAAATTAAAAAGACTTATATGGTGGGATAAACATTTTCACCAAATATCAGTTCCCATAAAAATAATGCATAAAATTATTTAATCACAGTTAACGTACATTTAATATAATCGAAAGTTGAAAAACATGCACGCAAACGTTTTTTAAAAGCTATTAAACATTCTTCATTTCTTATTATACATTACAGTGAATTAAAAAACTTAGTTACAATGAAATTAAAAAATTGTATTGGGGAACAAAATAAAATTATAATTTTGTTGGTCATCAAATAATGTTGCGATGCACTCACTTGATTCGCATTACACGAAGTTCCTTTTGGACAAGGCTGCAGGAATTGATCCCATAGAGGTCCTACATAGAGGATTTGATCTCATTAAAGACCCAGATAGAGAATTCCTTCATAAGACATTATGGTTATATGGTCTATGTTACCTCCCCCCCAACATACCCATGAAGACATTTCTTTGTTGGAATTTAAGCGCCGTTTCTGCAGTATACCCTTGGATATAATAATCAAAAAAGGAAATAAAGATCCCGCAAGCAGCTGCTTACCACAGAGATCTGACAAGAGCCTTCTATTTAATACGATGCTAGATGGTCTTTCACAATGCTTTTTAAAAAGTATTTAATTTTTATAATTTGAATTAATAAATTGAAAAAACTTAAATATGATTATTTAGAAGTGTGGATATATGTTTCCCTTATTAATAGCGTTACAATTTCAAGTGTGCTAGTTTTATAAAAAATTAGTAACTGTAGAGAATTTTTTTTGAGAGAGTATAATATGCTTGTTCCTATCGTAAAGAAGACTCGCTTTGTTCCCATTGTTTTACAATGCTGCAATCGAGGATGGACAACCTTTAAGAGCTTCGCATAATTTTTTTCTTTAAATTCCCCCCCCCCCCCTGCAGGAAAACCATTTTGGCCTCTGCTCTACTAAGAGTTTGAGTATTGTTGTCCACGTTTGCTCTCATAGCCCGTTATTTCGTTTTTATTCAAATTATTTCCATGTGAGGAAATTTTGGTCCCCTTCCATTCCCAAAACACTTTACGAATGGTGTCAAATTTCTCACAATTTGGTTCCTCCTGTCTGAACCCGTATTGGGTGAAAGAATCAGGTTCCTCCTTATCATGGGACATCTTAATGTCATAATTAATAATATAATAATTATTTTAATAATTATATATTATTATAATAAATATAACATTAATATTTATTTAAAATATATAGATAAAGAAATGTTTCTGGGATAGAGAAGTATGAATAAGGTGTTAATAAAGAAATAATCCCTCAAGCAACTCCTTGCCACAGAGGTCTGGCAGGAGCCTGTCAGGATAATAGAGGAGATCTGTGAGGAATTCGAGACCTCAGCAGAAGGACAATGCAGACATCCATATACCTTTCCCGGGGTTTGAACCTAGGTACCTTTCATCTGTTGCTCTTTGCATGATTGTGCTTAATAAAATTAAGAATTTGGTTAATGGAGAATTGCGTGATGAGTAATCAAAATTAGTAGGTGATGTGTACATCAGATTTTTTCACATAGGCAGATTCTTGAGAAATGTTTAAAGTATCAGAAACTTTTGGTTACTAGTTTTGTTAATTTCAAAAAGAATTTTCACTCTGTTGATCGCCTTAAATTGTGGTTGATTGTGAGATCGTTTGGCATACCGGAGAAGTTAGTTAACATAATGAAAATTCTCTATAGTAGCATTGAGTCGTGTGTGAGAGTTTGAAAGGGTTGTAGAAGTTGGTTTAGCATTGTTTCTGATGTTCGAAAATGGTGTATTTTTTAACTCCTTTTCTCTTTCCTTTGGATATTGATTATATTATATGAATTTCACTGCACGGTAAAATTTTACTCTTAAATGAACCAGATATCTGAAAATTTCTGATTTAGATTATGCTGATGATTTAGCACTTTTAGCATTAGGTGGTTTGATTTTGTAAGCAATGATGAGGTTATGCCAAGCAGTCGCCAACCTCCTTTAAGCAGCACATTGTGCAGAGAGAGAGAGAGAGACTCCGTTGGTTTGGCCATTTTGCCCGTATGGATATTTGTAGATTAGCGAATAGGGTTATGAACAGTGTGCTTAAAGGCCTCAGAAAGAGAGGGGAGACATTGGATGAGATGTGCGGACATGTCAAACAGGACCTTGTTAGAATTGGTCTACAATGACCAGGTGCAGCAGATGCAGCTCAGGACAGATGCGTTTGGCGAACAAAATTACGTAATATGGTTTAAACTCCGTAACCCATGGCTGAGAAGGATTTCTCCTTTTATATATGTACTATGAACAAGACTTCAATTTACAATATAATGAAACGGAAGATGCACGTACAACAATGGAAAACGAGACTGTGTTACAACGTGTCACTTGAGGTATAGCACGGGGTGAGAATTACGTCAGTTAGGAGTTCTAACGATGAAGTTGAAATGAAAGAACAGAATTCTATTTCTTCTCTGCTTGCCTGTGATTATATACCAGAAAGTTCAATGTCTAATAGTAGTTCGGAGAATCTGTGTATAGAAGAAAGAGATTAATCGTAATCTGTGAGCGTTGGTAGTAAGAAGTGTGGTTTTGGAGATAATTTTTGTTTTTGTTATGTTCAGTGATCAGTTTTGGATGTTTAACTGATAAGAAAGTTTTTAGTTTCAAGTAAAATAGCAATTTATCTGTATCGCAGAAAAATGCTCTTTGCTTGAAGGAAAATCTGGCAATTATGGATATTGGGATCATTTTATACTAATTGATAGCATAGTGTTGTTTTGTGTGATTAGTGAAGAAATTGTTAATGATTTATGCAATTTGTTGCCTTAGTTAATAAATCAGTTCATTTAGAGTTTGTTTATTTATTTGGGATTCACGTTCCGTTGCCAAATATCCAAATAGAATTGAAAATCTTTAAAAATACTTTTATTCACATCTTGTATTTTTTAATACGTGTATTATCAATTACATATACTATTAGATGGCATGGAAAAATAATTCGGCTAAACTATTCGTGATGAGACTTCAATATTTTGCAAAAACATAAGAAATGGAAAAGATTAAAAATAATATTATCGATTGTTAATTTTGTAATTAATTTTGTTAGCTTTTCATAGCTATCAGCAACCACCAGTATAAAATTTAGTTAAATATATAGAAGTATTATTGTTTCCGTTTAATCACCGTATGGATAATAGCTTCTTTCGGTTCCAGAATAATCTCTGAGGAAGCGGAGATTGAAATAATAAAATATAAAAGGTGTAAGTGTGACTGTTCAATGAAATTGCCATTCACTGAAAGGTAAACTTCTAATTATCTAGTAAAATACATTTTGCAGTTAATATCTAACTGCCGTCCAGTGGCCGAGTGGTTAGCACGCTTGGCTATTGATCTACGGGACCTGTGTTCGAGCCCCGGGTAAGGCATGGATGTATGTGTTGTTTTTCTGCTGAGGTCCTGCCATCCTCTCAGACCCTCTACTATGGCATATAAACTGACAGGCTCCTGTCAGACCTCTGTGGCAAGAAGCTGCTTGAGGAGGTATTTATTTTTATATTAATGTCCAACAACCTCCGATATTGGGGTGATCGATTTTTAGCTTAAAGGAATCATTTCTTACTCTCTCGAAGAGCGAAAACGGAAATTTCATTTTTTTATGTTTTGAAAACTGCTCGGGTGGTTAATTGCTACTGGAACTGAAGATAAAAAAAATATTTAAAATAATTCGAAATGATGGATATGGTCGTGAAGAATAATTTGAGTCGCCAATCTTGATTAAAATCTTTAACGTTTGTCGGAAATTTTGCTGTAAGAAACCTTTCATTAATGCACTCCTATCCTAAAAGAGCATCACTAGCGTGTCTACTGAGAAGCACACCTACGCCTTGATGATGCTTAATATCTTTCCTCCCTTGAAAAAGAAATTTAAGATTATTTTTAAGAATCTGACCTTTATCTGTCCATCTATTCTCTTGCAAGCCGAAAATATCTAAATTATAAAGCTGAAAGTCTTGTGTGAGGGACATCAAGAGAATAAGCTCTGTGCAGAGTCCTCACATTCCAACTACCTATGGAGAGAAAATGGTTAGTGGAATGTTTAAAAAAATTATGTTTATTGAGAGAGGGAACGCCGACAATATTAAACATCCTCCTAATCGCTGGCATGAGGCAAAGTCCCGTTCTCCCACCAAGCCATCTACACTGGAAGACTTCCTCCAATGTAGAATTTGACGATACCAGTAGAAGCATTCAGATTCATTCTTTAAGATTTTCATTGCGACAGATTTTGGTGTTCTGTTATTTCCGACGTCCGTGACCGAAAGGTCCCGAATTTCGTAGCTGATCTAGGTCACTTTGATACAATACGCCTTGACAGCACACCAAGGAGAGTCTAAGAGAGAAGAGAGGTAGCTTTCATAGACGTAATGTAAACTTTTCGATTGCAGCGCCCTCTAAACATGGGAAATTCGTGCATTGCAGTGAAGTCAACTACCCAGGGAGAGGAGCGAGTTCCCTGTATTATTTTTCCACCGCCAAGCAAAGTTTTCAATTGCTTACACCACGTGACTAATTTTACATACAGTTTGACTCTGAAAAATGTTCATTTTCTTCATGAGGTACAATCATAATTTACTTTTCGTTTAGAGGGAATATATCAAAATCATTTTCTTTAATAAAATCCAATTTTGCAAAACAGGTAGAACCTATGCTAAAGAACAAAATTCTGATATTTTCAACTACCTACAACATTTAGTATATTATAATAAATTGAGATTTATATGTCAATGCACGATAACATGTTCTATATAATTATATTTTATACAATTGCTGATATTTTCAATAAATATCATACCGAGTTTTTTACTTGTATAAACGTCATTTAAAAAGTAACCTGAATTATGAAAAAACTAAGTTCTCTCTTTCGAAATATTTGGGCAATACACATTGACGATGCAAATTCGGATATTGTCGATTGTAACCGCAAGCTTCATAATTCGACCATAGACGTCGTCTTCAAACTTGCAGATTTTAAAAATATTTCTTCGGCCTTGTATGATAGCAACTCCACACGACTTGTTGGATCCGAAGGAGAAATACGATCTGTATCTGTCTTTTTTAAGCAATTCCTTAGCCCAGCAGGCAGAGTCCAGATGCGTCTCTTGTAAGAAGAGAAAGTCGATGTTATTGGCTTCAATGTACCCTCGGATCCAACTCTGTTTTTTAGGCGACCTGGCGCCTTGTACGTTGAGTGTGGCGAGTCGAAGAAAGGGCCCCATCGACAAGAGAGAAAAGCACAAAAAAAGGGAAAAACACAAGAAAAAACAAAACCAAACACAATGGCAGAAACTGCCCAGTACTACCAAAAATTAAAACAACCTAACAGCGCTCTCAGAGGTTCAGAAGTTCTGTGTCAGAATCCGAGAGAGTGAGAGACTCTGCCGAGTTTTTAAAATCCCTTCAAGCAGGGCAGTAGCAGCAGTGGTTTCACAGTCCATTTCCGCATTTTCAGAGCAGGGAATAGACTCATCTCGAACAGGATCTTTCAAAAAGTCCGATCTCGGAGAGGCGGACGAAAGTTCCGCACTGGTCTTGTTTATTTTAGTGTTCTTAGCCGGGGCGGGCGTGGGCTTGCCGGTGGCGTTGACACGCTTCGTAGCTGAAATAGCAGCCTTTCTCTCCACTTGTGCAGGCACTAGAGGCGAAGCCTTATTAGATTCAGCATTTTTAGGAGGTTTGGTTGAAGTAGTAGGAACCGGGGTCCCAGTAGCAAGAGGTTTGGTTGAAGTAGTAGGAACCGGGGTCCCAGTAGCAAGAGGTTTGGTTGAAGTAGTAGGAACCGGGGTCCCAGTAGCAAGAGGTTTTTGCGCATTTTTCGTGCTTTCCGTGATGCTAGCCGACGAAGGTGCAGTTTCGGCCGCAACTTCGGCCGTAGCGGCTGGCGCCTGTTGGACGGGCTTGGAAGCAGTTTGGGTCACTTTTTTACTTCCCAGGGCGTCAGCAAAAGTGCGAACTTGGCAGGAACTGAAGGAATGGCCTGCTGTATTGCATTTTTTGCAAGGTAGAACACAATCTTTTTCAAGATGTGTACTAGCCTTGCAATTTTTGCAGACAATCGCAGTGCATTGTGGAGCGAAATGCCCTTGAAGTGAACATTTTTTACATGTGATAACTACAACCGTATACACCATAATGGACTGACAGCGAGCAATTGTCATGGCATTGGGCACTGCCCGTGCCATATCCATAATTACTATGCGGGACCCAGTGAAGGCCCCTTTGAATCTGCCGTCTTTTTTCTTTTCATATTCTATCGATATGACCTTCCCATACGGGGCAAGTGCAGCTGATATGATTTTCATTTGCCACCTCGAATAAAACTCGATGCACCATAACAGTTACAATGTTAGACCCCGTCCTCTCTATTTTGACTTTTTTGCCGCCAACTTCTAATTCGCCTAACGCAAAAAGTTGAGCCATCTGATCCATCGTCTGCATGGTGACGTACAGCTTGTGGCCATTCCAAGCTTGGATGGCCTTCAATGACTTGTCACCAAACAAATCGGCGATACCTCCAAGGGTACTGATTTCAGTTAGGTTGGGTTGGGTTGTTTTACCTCTGAGCGGCACTTTTTTGCACACCATGGGCTAAATGGCCAGGTCACATGGACCCCGAAGGCTCAGAGAAGGTTGGGGGAGGGGACCCACTGGAACAGCTGTTGGGAGACAGATGGTAGTCTCCCGTTAAGGTCATCCAGCGTGTTCTTTAACGTACAGAGGGTATGGCTCTCCCTCACACGGACCACGGCTTAACGTCCCATCCGACGGACGGCGGCCTTTCCAAGCCCATCGGTGTCCCCTACTGACCGTGGGCAAGGCGGGGAATTTTGCGGAGATAAATCTCAACGCTGACCATGCTGGGACTCGAACCTGAGAACTACAGATTACGAGCCTGGCGCGCTACCGACTGAGGCACCCCCGCCCCTACTGAGTTGAGACACTCCAGTAGTTGTCAAAAGAACAGTAAGCGGGTAATTTTTCAGTGATGACATTTTGCGAAGAGGCGTGTCAGAAACTAACAACAAACGATACGAAGACAGTTCTCAAAGGTACAGTTAACAGTGTCCTAGTCGTATTAAATAAATACAACCTTACTGTAGAATATTATAAATTTCTACACACGACAACTTTTCTCTGAGTATTCTCAGAGAAAATGATCTATGAAGTAAATCTCTAATAGTTGATTAGGATGTTCTGCGATAGTTACAAAATAGTTCTTGGCCATTTTCTTGATGGATTGGAGATTTGTTTCACAATTTAGATCTCGATGAATGATAATATTCCTGACAAACCAGGGAGCTGCTACAGCAGATCGTATGATTTTATTTTGTAGAGATTGGAGATTTGCAAGATTTTTATTCGAACATGCACCCCAGATGGGGGCAGCATATAGAAGGAGAGGTTTGATTACCTGATTATAAATTAGCACTTTATGTGATGTTGCGATATGAGATTTTCCCCCAAGCAGAGGGAATAGTTTGCAGTATAGTGCTCTGGCTTTGTTAACATCATTCCCTACATGGGCATCCCATTTGAGCTTGTGATGGATTGTGATGCCTAGGTATTTGGCATGATCGCTCCACACTACCTGTTAATCAAAGAGGTAGAAATTTTCATGATGGGGATTTCGTTTATGTGACGTAAGAACTGAAATACTTTCGTTTGAAATATTATTAATATATATAATAATATATATCGTTTGAAAAACGAGCTAATGTTTTCACTTTGTCATCTGCCTATGCCAATATTTGTTCGTCTGTCTGCCCGTCTCTCTGTTGTCTATCCATCTGTCTTTCCACCTGTCTGTCTGTCTATAGATAAAGTCACTTTTGTCAATTTTTGTTTATTTGCTTTTAGAGCTAAATGAAAAATTCTTTTTAGGTTGGATAGGTGTGGAACAAATACTGCGATTGATTCGCAATTTTGAAAAATTTCAATATCTTTAATAGCGCCCTCTAGCGGTGTGAAAAGACGGAAAACGCTAAAATTTTTAACAAATATTGCAAACAAACTATTTATACTGGAAATCTGAAATTTTGGTAGTAGAGTGTTATGGTCAGAAGGTTTACAATGGCGACAAGACTTTGACGTCTTAGCCAAAACGGGGTGCGAAAATGAAACTTTTTATTAAAGAAATAAACGAAACTATATATTTTATTTGTTTTACAGGCACTAACAAAATATTAATAATTTAAACAATATTTGATAATCTCAGTGTTACCTGTAGACGTTTAAACGTCTATGAATCAATAAATGGTTTTATGGAAAAAATTTCACCTACATACGGGATCCGAAACGTAGGAGAAACGTACCAGAGTATTCTAATCTGTTGAACTAATGCTGTCTGTCCTTCTTCCACTAATAATGACTATCACTATTCACGTGAATTTTGGGCGCCTGCATATAACATGTATGATCTCGAATGGCAACTATTTCTTTTTTAGTGCTCTGAGTAAGATTTATATAAATAATGAAGTCACATCATGCTATTTAGCGTTATCAATGATTTAAACAAGATTTGATTTTCTCGGCCTTACCTGTAGACGTGTAAACCTTTATAAATCAATAAATGTTTTTTGTTAAAAAAAGCCGGTGTTAGTTCAACAAGTTAAAATACTCTGGCATGTTTCTGGAGAGATGCGGGTTCGAATCCTGTACGTTGGCAAAAAAAAAATTCCACAGAAATATTTATATTTACATTTTTCGAATATCCATCAGTTGGAATTTCCAGTGTTCGAGAGTGCTAAAGTTGGCAAATAAAAACTCGAAAAGCGAACTCTAGTGGCGGAAAAAGCTGGAAAATACCAAATCTTTAAATAAATATTGCAAAACGATTTATTTTTGCTACAAACTTAAAGTTTTCGTCATATAGTGTAATGGTCAAGTGATTTACAATAATAGTAATGATTTGTCCCGTTGGAAAAATGCAGCTTTTCTGCTTTAAGAGATAAATGAAAAACTTGTTTTGCACATTACAGGTACTAATAAAATATTAATAGTTTATTTTCTCAATTAAACAGTAGTTCGAATTTCCACTGTCAGAGGGCACTGAAAGTGTAAAATAACTAGAAGAACGCATATCGCCTCTGGCGCATATGGGAATCTCATTTCCAAAGGGAATGAAGTTCTTCCTTTGCCTACTTCTTCACTCCTTAAAGTTTCAATTATGGATGTTCGTGTTGTCTTTCTGCTGAGGTCCCGTCATCCTCATGGACTTTCTCCAATGGCGTATAAACTGAGAGTCTCCTGTCAGACCTCTGTACAAGCAGCTGCTTGAGGGGTTATTTATTTTTTAATGTATTATGGGGGAAATGCACATAGTAGTATTTTATTAGTAATTATGAACTAAAATAAACTTAAATAAGATACTTGATGTCAGTGGAATTTCTACTCTAACAGAACTCTACACGCTGAAATGTCTACCATAAACATGATCTCAGATTATATAAATTAAAACTACCATTGAAAATGCGAATTGCATTTCATTAATAGCCAACTAAAAAAGAGGTTTCCAATTATCTCTTAAAATAAAGCCGTTCCGTTTCTTACCTACCTTGGGCTTAGGGTGAATTCATTGTTGTCAATGTAATTTTCGAGACCGCCATATTCCACGACCAGAATTTCAAACTACTGATCTAAAGGACCTGGGTTCGAGCCACGGGTAAGACATGGATGTATGTGTCGTTTTTTCTCTGGAGTCCTGTCATCCATCTCTCAGACCTTTTACTCTGGTATATAAACTGACGGGATCCTGTCAGACCTCTGTGGTAAGCAGCTGCTTGAGGGGGTATTTATTTATTTTGCAATATTCATTTTAAATTTTTGAAATTTTTTATTTTTTTCACCGTTAGAGGGCGCAATTATAGCTTTTGGGAAATTCGAAAAATGAAATTGTAATATTTCCTCTATAGCTGTCCAACCCAAAAGGATTTTTTTATTTATCTCTTAAATCATACACTTTTCTGTTAAAACAAAAAAAAGGGAGATTCACCCCCCCCCCCTGTTTCTAAAGGGTCAAGTGATTATTGCCAAAGGTAACTTCGTAACCTCCACATTTCAACACCAAAATTTTAAACTTCTAACATAACTACATCGTTTGGAATATTCGATTGATATTTTGCAATTTTCAAATTTTTCCACCGTTAGAGGGCGCAGCTATAACTTTTGGGAGATTCGAAAACTGCAAATAATAATATATCATTAATTCCTATCTAACAGAAAAAGAATTTTTTTATTTATCTGTATAAACAAAAAAGTTCGATGTCTACAGACGGACAGACAACAAAGTGAAATTACAATGTTTTTAAAAAAAATAGCCCTAAAATTTACTTTTCCTTTTTTAGCTATTTTCTAAAGTGCTTCCAATCATAAGCACTGAAATCTCTATCAAATATCACCCTACCCTTTTCCGGAATCCTAAGTACCGTGCAATACCATTCAGCTGTTGCACGCTAAACAATCCGAGCGACGACAAAACATGGCGTCCAATTTTGAGATGGCCAACCTCTACCTATACAGGGCCTCTAGCTAGAAGCAAATAAATTTACCATGCTATTCCTACGGGAAACGAGAAACGCTATCAAATATATTGTTGCCATTCAGTGCTCCCTAACTCTGAAAGCAAAGAGTTAAAATAGCATTTAAATCTACAGCCGTTGCCAGATTCCCCACATATCCAAAGACATTATTGAGGCGTTCCATTGCAGCCACCTACCTGATGTCCTAACCAAACATGGGGTCGGTCAGGGGGAACCCGCCTGCGAAATTAGGAACCTTTCGATGAAGTACGTCGGGAATTACAGAATGGCAAAATCTGACGAAAAAAATATCTCGATAGTTTGCCACGTGCTCTGAGAGCGCGCGCCGAGTCTGCAATGACCATGGCAACACCGGGAATTATTAGTTTTCAAACTGTGCTAAAATGTCGGGGGAGGGGGGATACTCACAAAAGTAACCTTAGGTGCAGGAAACAACATGCAGATTAAAAGTGAGACACTAGCTGTCACAATTTGTGTAAAAAGGAAGCCACGGGCCAAGTGAGAACCAGATTTTTAAATAATCACCGGGCAACACTGGGCAATAATTTTAGACTGTGCGGAAGAATATCACGGGAGACATAGGGCGGTAAAATCTGTGGAAACGGAAATAAAATCTCGATAGCTTACGCAGAAACTAAGCAACGGGCTATGAGGAGTGCTCGCTGACGTCAACAACGATCCGGGAAAATTTCTTCCCGTTGAAAATCTCTGCTAAAGTGTGTGTGTGTGGGGGGGAGCTTCTTAAAAAATTTACCATTAATGCAGTGAAAATGAGAATATACAGTTTGAAAGTGACACACGAGCAGCGCCAGGGTACATTCAGATAGTATGAAATTAAAAAAGAATAAAAATAATATTCCCGATTGTTATTTTGTCCAATTTAGATGGTTACCTTTTTATAGTCGACTAAAACTACCTGTATAAAACTTAAATAAATTATTAAAAGTGTTTTTTTTGTTTTTGTTTTTATTATTATTATTTCATCAAATGCCGATGTGGTTCATTAAACTTACTTCGAGAAAGGTCTGCGAAAGCGCAGATTGAAATAAAAATTGTAAAGGCATGAATGTGACCGTTTAATCAAGTAGCCATTCACTGAAAACTAATCTTCTGATAATCTAGTAAAATGCATCTCTTCCGGCAAGTATTTCACAACACACTTCCCTATATATAATTATTATAATTATTATCTATCTCTATCACTCGATGCAACTAAGTTCAAAAAGTCATCAGTACCATGCTTCGAAATTTCGAATGTTACGCAAAACGATAACGTAAGAACTGTTTACTGTGAGGGTGAAGTTGCCATTCAACGAAAACCAATCTTCTCATAATCGGTTAAAAATACATTTCATTTTATAATTGGATTTGACGATCTGGCAAAAAATCGTATTATGCCTGTGCAGAAAAGTCAACGTTATACACTGCACGACGTTGAAATTGCTCCACCCAGAAGGATTGTGATGATAAAGGTGAAATGTAGCACACACAGAGCAATACATGTTGACTTACGATGATTTAATTTGCAGCCTATTAAAGTAGTTAGAAGATGAGTTAAGGCAGCACAATATGATTGCTTCAATAGGTGGTTGAACCACCGTGAACGATAATACAGTCAGAAATACAGCGTGGCATGGAGTCATAGAGTCGATGGACATGGTCCTGAGAAATTACACACCAAGCAGCATTGGCCTGCTCCCATAATTCATCGAGATATATGGGGCCAACCGGTGAGAGAATTGCACACGTCATCCAATGGGGTCCCAGAGATTTTCTATTGGGGATAAATCTGGAGATCCTGCCAGCCATGGAAATACTTGAACATGTTACAAACATTGTCTAGAGATGCTAGCAATGTGTCCACGGACGTTGTCATGGTGGAAAATGGGCTGCTGCATGCCTCCCAGGAACTGTAACCAAATGGGCTGTAGAACTGCGCTAACGTATCAATGCAGCTGTCAGTGTTCCCGTGAGGCAGATAAGATGGGAACTGCTGTCATATCCAGTAGCACCCCATACCATTATGCCTGGCTGAAGGGCGGTGTGCCGGTCAGGAACAAAAGCTGGATCCTTCATCTCTCCAGGTTGTCACCATACATGGACCCGTCAATCGTCAGCACCCAGACAGAAACTTGATTCATCACTAAACACAACAGTGTGTTTAGTTACCTCAGTTTGCACAACTTCAGCTCCAAGCCAGACGAGCGCTGCGATCGTTTGCAGTCAATGGCAGTCAATGTAACAGTTGCATAGAGCGCAGGTGTGCCTCATGCAAAATTCAGTTTATCATTATGGTCATTATGGGGACGTCCATGGCTGCTGACACAGCCTATCGAACATCGCCTGCAGTGATCTATGGAGACGAACGAGCATGTTGAACTATTCGCCTATCAAGCCGTACTGACGTCTGCCGGACGGCACCACTCCTTCTGCGATGCATGATAGAACCTTCATTTCGCAAATGTTGCCAACAGCATCCAACAGTTCGTGCATTCCGATGAACATGGGCAGCAACATGACGTGTAGTCTATCCATTTCACATAGGCCTATAATTCTTCCTCTCTCAAAAGCATCCAAACGGCGATAAACCTGTCGACGGCTTCTACCAGACATTTTCGGCCTTCTCTGAACAATTTCCAATGGAACCATCAATCTCAACCGCTCACACGAATTCCACCTGCATAAACAAAACACAATGCTTGTTCCTTCTTGCACCTTTTATCTCTTGAGCCAAACACGTTATTGGCTCGGGATTATCATCATTTGAATATCTCAACTGCACACACCCACCTTTCTATTTGCATGTTTGTACGACATGTCCTTTTGGGTGGGGCACTTTCAATGTCGAGCAGTGTATATGATATTTTCACTTGGGATAACTAAATTCTATTCATTCAGTTCTGCTAACCCTTATATAATTTGAATGTTACTTAGGTTGGAAATCATCATATTTATATAGACTGTTTAAATAAATAATATTTAACGTGGAAACTATATAGCTTTAACAACAATCTTTCTTTGTTTTGAAAAATGCGATTGCAGATAAAGATCTCAATCAAATATATCAATATCTCGATTTTTGAAAATCGAGATATTGATAAAAATGATATAAAATATATAAATATAAATAATATATATATATATAATGATATAAAATTCGTAGCGCGCCACGATCGTGATCTGTAGTTCCCAGGTTCGAGTCCCAGCTGGGTCAGAGTTGAGATTTATCTATGCAAAACTCCCCGCCCTGCCCACGGTCAGAGTGGTCTCTGATTCCACCAAACCCATCGGTGGAATCAGAGAGATTCCACCGATGGGTTTGGAAAGGCCGCCGTCCGTCGGATGGGACGTTAAGACGTGGCCCCCTGTACGGGAGAGGCATACCCTGTGCACGTTAAAGAACTCGCTGGATGGTCTTAACGGGAGGCTACCATCTGTCTCCCAACAGCTGTTACAGTGGGTCCCCTCCCCCAACCTTCTCTGAGCCTTCGGGGTCCATGTGGGTCAGAGTTGAGATTTATCATCAGGTCAGAGTTGAGACCTGGCCATTTAGCTCATGGTGTGTAAAAAAGTGCCGCCTCAGAAGTGAAACAACCTAACGTTAAAGAACTCGCTGGATGGCCTTGACAGGAGGCTACCATCTATTTCCCAACAGCTGTTCCAGTGGGTCCCCTCCCCCAAACTTCTCTGAGCCTTCGGGATCCTTGTGACCTGGCAATTTAGCTCATGGTGTGTAAAAAAGTGCCGCTCAGAGGTAAAACAATCCAATTACCTAATTTATAGACGACTATTGCTAAAATATCCCAAAGTCGTCATTTGTTGAATGGAGGTGCCAACTTTCTCTCAGCTACCAGGGTTCAGTTGCAATGACATTTTGTCCATTATGTAAATTTATCTTTTCCGCTGCTTTTTATATTTTTTATCAGTTTACTCGATCGCATACGTAGAGATTTAATGAATATTTCGATTATACGGAAACACTAGTACTTGTAATAATTTATTTAAACTTTCTGCAGGTAGCGTTATGAAAAATAAATATCTTAAATGTACCAGAAATAAGAAACATGAGTTTTACTCTATTGTATTCCATTTGGATGGTAAATTAAAAAAATAAAGCCTGTTTGAGCTGAAGCCAAATTTAGTCTAACTTATTTTGAATCGCAACGAAAAATCTCATTTATCCCTACAGCCAAAAATATGTATATCTACAAAAGAAAAGGCAGATAGACAACAAAATAAAATCAGTAACTTCTTTATGAAATAAATATTATTATAAAAATTAAGCTTTAGTATAACATTCTCCCATTTAATAACATTAGTTTGCAATAGGCCTGGATCTAGGAAAAAAGAAAGGAATGGGGTTGGGGGGGAGAAGGAAAGAATCAATCGAACGGAAAAAAAAGAAAAGAGGAAATTTAAGAAAGAATAAAATAATCAAATCTTATTTCCATTATTTTAGATGCTAAATTTCCATTGCAGTATAACTGGTCCCCTCTTTCCTTTTACAAGTCTTTAAAATATAAGTATTGAAATGTGATATAAGTATTGATATAAGAATCAAAGGTTTATCAATTTTTTTTTACTCTATTACCTTTAATAGCATTATCAAAGCGGGGATGACACTCTTGCAAATTCCTCCCCTTAAATCCGGTCCTAGTTTGGAATAATGTACATTAAGTGATAAAAGTACGCAATGTATCATTTTTAATATTTGGAACGAAATCTTTATAAGGGGTCGTCCGTAAATTATCCAATTCTGTTATACCTGAATTAACCATTCCCCCAGCCAACTTCATCTTATATAACAATACGTTCTGATGAGGGGAATTCTACACACACACCTCTTCCGGTTTATGAACAGAAAATTTTATTATTGTTATGAATTTTTTTAGTAGGAAATCTTCAGCGTGAATTCAAAAGAATGTTTCGCAACAAAAATTCATAGATAAATTAATTAATTGCAAAAGTATAAAACCACATTATATAACATAAATTCAACTAACACTAATCATTATCTTTATCACTATGAAGCTAAATCATCAAAAGATTATATTGCGTATTATCTAACAATACTTCAAATAGTCCTATTACAGTTCTTAAAGACTCCATTCAAAGCATAGACGAAAAGATTTTAAATATTATTAATTATTATTTATTACTGTTCAGGGTAAGGCATGGATGTTTGTGTCTTTTTTTGCTGAGGTCCTTCTATCCTTTCAGACCTTCTACAAAGGCGTGTAAACTGACAGGCTCCTGTCAGACCGCTGTGTGACAAGCAACTGCTTGAGGGGGTATTTATTTATTTATTTATTTATTTATTTATATCCATTTTTGGTTCGACAGCTGTCCGAGCTCGGTGATTCTGGTCAAGGTCACCTTGATAACCAAGCGTGAACAGCGGTTGAGCAAAAGGACGGAAGTCAAATATCCATAAATATTTTCAATTTTACTTTCTTTGAAATTTAAGTAAAACTAATTTACTTTTAAATTAGGTAAAATAAATAAATTATTTAATTTCGTCCAAAATAAAGCATTTCTGATTATTTTGAAAGGTTTAAAACATGTTCTAAAATCAGTAACTATCAGTTGAATTTTAAGTACCATATTTAGTTAAATTAGATTAATAGAAAAAAATTAACTCACTATCCTTACCTAATGTAATATAGGGAGCTTCGTCCTGTCGGAAGAAGGTCATATATCAGACAGACTCTAGGACTCATCCAGTGTGTTTATTAAGTGCAAAAGAATATATCGATCTTTCATAAGGGTTCGTGGCTTAATGTTACAGCCAATGGACGTCGGCACTTGGAAACGGGTTTCCAGCTTTTCAAAAATAGAAAATCGGATTAGACAAATTCAAACTTTATCTCTGAAACTTTTTAAAATTATGAAAATTCCGATTATTGGAAAATTTATGTTACAGGTTAGTGGAATCTCACAAGGACGACTCTACACTGACTCCTGAATCTTCATGGTTTACTCTTACAGGCTCGCGACCGTCGCCACAGACACGCGCTTAACGCTGGTGACGAGAATAGGAGAGATTCCTACAAGAGCGAACTGCAGAGCTTTCCCTACATGCTGTCCATCATAAGGGTACTCCCAAGTGACGAAACTGTTTCAGGGAGATGCACAGTTCCCCAGTTTTCGTAAAATTCAAAATGTAAGCCACACTTTTCGACATCGCCCCAACTACCGTCCTCATCCCCCTAACATCCCCCCCGAACTGAAATGCAAGATTCGGTGAATTCTGAGTAGTTCTAATGCACAGAAAGCAGTCCCAATGTAACTTAAGAACGGAACGGGAGATCCGTGGATTGGACGAGATGCACGTGGACAGGTTTACTTCTGGGCGAGTCTGCGAGTTAGTCACTGACCCCACTTGACACACACGTCAGCAACACACACCTCGATGCCATCAAAACCCAAATCAGAGCAGGAGTCTGCCTTGGCATATTATCTACCAATACTTCAAATATTATTGATCCACTAAGCATTATTACTTTTGAAGAAATATTAGAGATCCACTAAGCATTATTATTTTTGTCACTCGAAATTCTATTCACTCATCAGAAATATTTTACTCCTTTTGGTAATCGCTCATCATAATTCGCTCATACCAATTAAATTAAGAAACCGTTTATGATTTATGCAATTTGTTACATAAATGTTACGGCTGTCCTTCAAAACGGTTCGTGGCTTAATGTAATATTAATTAAAGTATAAGAAATTAGTTCATTTATAGTTTGTTTATTTATTTGAAATTCACGTTGCCAAATATCCAAATAAAATTCAAAATCTGTATAAATACTTTTATTCACATTTCGTGTTTTTGAATACGTGTGATATCAGTTATATATTCTACTACATGGCATGGAAAAATAATTCGGCTAAATTATTCGTGGTGAGACTTCAATATTAGTGTAACAACATATGAAATAAGAAAGGATAATATTAATATACTCGATTATTATTTTTGTCTTATTAAGATTGTTAGATTTTCATAGCTTACAGAAATTACCGGTACAAAATTTAGAAAAACAGATTGAAGTTTTATTTTTTTCCTTTAATCAAGGTCCAGTCTCGTATTGTATTCCACTCGAGAATGGTTTCTGCTGCAGCGGAGATTAAATAAAACTGAAAAGACGTAACTATGACTGTTGAATCAAATTGCCGTTTAAAGAAAACATCTTCTGGTAATCTAGTAAAAT
>JAWZYU010000707.1:0-82469 GCA_038380435.1 Ryuthela nishihirai
TAATGTTTACTTTGCAGAGACGAGAACTTTACGTAGATTTTTACAGAGAAATAATCGAAATTATTGCATCAGCCATTAGCGATAAGAGTAGGTGTTTTGAGAGGCAGATTGTTTAACTGAAGATTAATACTTTAGAATAAAGGATAATGTTCCTGTATATAATACAGAGGGTAGTACATGAACGAATTTTGTATTTCCTACGAATAAAAAACAGAAATAGATTTTCATACTGTTATTCGAATTACTCACTTACCACTTGTTTCAACTGTTTAGTAAAAAAAAAAATACATTTAATTCCCAGTTTTTTAACGACTGAGATAAAAAAAAATATGCTTACCTACATTAAATACAATGTAAAATAGCGAAATTCACCACTTATTTCAACTGTTTAGTAAAAAAAATACATTTAATTCCCAGATTTTTAACGACTGAGATAAAAAAAATATGCTTACCTACATTAAATACAATGTAAAATAGCGAAATTCACCACTAATTTCAGCTGCTTAATATCAAGAAATACAGGCGATTTCCTGTTTTTTTTTTTTAGCATTGCACATAAGAGAAAAAAAAAGACTAGCGAACGTATTAACATGTATACCTCTGGTACTTAAATATGACATGCTCTGTGTTTCAATATTACACATTTTTTCAGTAGTTTACACATTAATTACTAATTTTTTTTTTCATTCAACAGTTAAGTATCACAATTGGAAGTAATGTGCGCAATATTTCCTGTTTAAATGCATCTCTCTACAAAAAAAGATTTCCTTTCAAAATTATCGTAACTCGCTTGCTTGCTAGTACATTACATGGCCCGAATCGAGCCACCTCGAAATCAACGTTTTTTTTTTTGAAGCGATCACTTCTCAGAAGTGGAAAACTTCAATAAATGCACCGAGTGCTGTGTTTATGAGAAAATTATCAGCACGGAATGAAAATCTAATTTTTTTACTTGCAGAGACGAGAACTTTACGTAGATTTTTACAGAGAAATAATCGAAATTATTGCATCAGCCATTTAGCGATAAAGTGTTTTACTGAATATTAATACTTTAGAATAAAGCATAATTTCCGGTGTATAATACCGAGGTGTACAGACGAATTTTATTTCCTATGAATAAAAAAATAGGATTTTGATACCGTTATTCGAATTACTCAGTTAATTCACCACTTATTTCAACTGTAAAAAAAAAAATACATTTAATTCCCAGATTTTTTAACGACTGAGATAAAAAAAATAATATGCTTACCTACATTAAATACAATGTAAAATAGCGAAAATTCACCACTAATTTCAGCTGCTTAATATCAAGAAATACAAACGATTTCCTGTTTTCTTTTTTTTTTAGCATTGCACATAAGAAAAAAAGACTAGCGAACGTATCAACATGTACCTCTGAGACTTAAATATGACATGCTCTGTGTTTCAATATTACACATTTTTTTCAGTATTTTACACATTAATTACTTACTTTTTTTCATTCAACAGTTAAGTACCCAATTGGAAGTAATGTTAGCAATATTTCCTGTTTAAATACATCTCCAGAAATCCGCTTTAAAACATTTTCTTATAATTTAAGGGGAAAATAAAGAATTTTAATTGAATTTCTTTTAACACTATATACTTAATATATTGTAATCAACGTATTCTATATACAAAACGAATTAATACAGCCTAGTTACTGGAAATTAACATGATGTTGAAGTGCTTTCTACCTAAAGATTTAAAAAAAACCTGAAGACTTTAATTTTAATTACATTTTCAGCCACTAGATGGCGACACAGTTACTATTAGACCTTGGGGCAGACGAGAGAAACTTGAAGCCTTTGCTCAGAGCGCCACCTAGCGGGATTTTCAGTAGTTTAGTCGCAACCGGACGGTCCCCCTTGGGTCAAAGTCCACGTGGTGACGTCAGAGGGGAAAGCACTGTGCAAAGGGGGAACCGTAGGTTGTGACTAAACTACTGAAAATCCCGCTAGGTGGCGCTCTGAGCAAAGGCTTCAAGTTTCTCTCGTCTGCCCCAAGGTCTAATAGTAACTGTGTCGCCATCTAGTGGCTGAAAATGTAATTAAAATTAAAGTCTTCAGGTTTTTTTTAAATCTTTAGGTAGAAAGCACTTCAACATCATGTTAATTTCCAGTAACTAGGCTGTATTAATTCGTTTTGTATATAGAATACGTTGATTACAATATATTAAGTATATAGTGTTAAAAGAAATTCAATTAAAATTCTTTATTTTCCCCTTAAATTATAAGAAAATGTTTTAAAGCGGATTTCTGGAGATGTATTTAAACAGGAAATATTGCTAACATTACTTCCAATTGGGTACTTAACTGTTGAATGAAAAAAAGTAAGTAATTAATGTGTAAAATACTGAAAAAAATGTGTAATATTGAAACACAGAGCATGTCATATTTAAGTCTCAGAGGTACATGTTGATACGTTCGCTAGTCTTTTTTTCTTATGTGCAATGCTAAAAAAAAAAGAAACAGGAAATCGTTTGTATTTCTTGATATTAAGCAGCTGAAATTAGTGGTGAATTTTCGCTATTTTACATTGTATTTAATGTAGGTAAGCATATTATTTTTTTTATCTCAGTCGTTAAAAAATCTGGGAATTAAATGTATTTTTTTTTTTTACAGTTGAAATAAGTGGTGAATTAACTGAGTAATTCGAATAACGGTATCAAAATCCTATTTTTTTATTCATAGGAAATAAAATTCGTCTGTACACCTCGGTATTATACACCGGAAATTATGCTTTATTCTAAAGTATTAATATTCAGTAAAACACTTTATCGCTAAATGGCTGATGCAATAATTTCGATTATTTCTCTGTAAAAATCTACGTAAAGTTCTCGTCTCTGCAAGTAAAAAAATTAGATTTTCATTCCGTGCTGATAATTTTCTCATAAACACAGCACTCGGTGCATTTATTGAAGTTTTCCACTTCTGAGAAGTGATCGCTTCAAAAAAAAAACGTTGATTTCGAGGTGGCTCGATTCGGGCCATGTAATGTACTAGCAAGCAAGCGAGTTACGATAATTTTGAAAGGAAATCTTTTTTTGTAGAGAGATGCATTTAAACAGGAAATATTGCGCACATTACTTCCAATTGTGATACTTAACTGTTGAATGAAAAAAAAAATTAGTAATTAATGTGTAAACTACTGAAAAAATGTGTAATATTGAAACACAGAGCATGTCATATTTAAGTACCAGAGGTATACATGTTAATACGTTCGCTAGTCTTTTTTTTTCTCTTATGTGCAATGCTAAAAAAAAAAAACAGGAAATCGCCTGTATTTCTTGATATTAAGCAGCTGAAATTAGTGGTGAATTTCGCTATTTTACATTGTATTTAATGTAGGTAAGCATATTTTTTTTATCTCAGTCGTTAAAAATCTGGGAATTAAATGTATTTTTTTTACTAAACAGTTGAAATAAGTGGTGAATTTCGCTATTTTACATTGTATTTAATGTAGGTAAGCATATTTTTTTTTATCTCAGTCGTTAAAAAACTGGGAATTAAATGTATTTTTTTTTTTACTAAACAGTTGAAACAAGTGGTAAGTGAGTAATTCGAATAACAGTATGAAAATCCTATTTTTGTTTTTTATTCGTAGGAAATAAAATTCGTCTGTACACCTCTGTATTATATACAGGAAATTATCCTTTATTCTAAAGTATTAATATTCAGTAAAAATCTGCTCTAAAATACTTTATCGCTAAATGGCTGATGCAATAATTTCGATTATTTCTCTGTAAAAATCTACGTAAAGTTCTCGTCTCTGCAAAGTAAAAATTAGAATTTCATCCCGTACTGATATATTTTTCATAAACACAGCACTCAGAGCATTTATTGAAGTCCCGGTGCTTTTGAGAGGTGATTGCTTTAAAAAAAAAGACGTTGATTTCTAGGAGGCTTGTTCCGGTAACAAGCAAGCAAGCGAGTTACGATAACTTTGAAAGGAAATCTTATGTTTTCATCACTTCTTAATACTTGAGAACGTCACTACATCACGAAATTATAAGTAATGTTTGATAAACCATGAAAATTTAGAGAATTACTCACCTTTCATTATAAGTGTAATCCCAGAAATGGATCCTAGAAGAGCTTTCTCGCAGTGAGTGAGGTCTGACCTTCCAACAGGATATGAGCGGTTGGAAGTGAGTCAGCATCACAGGTGCATGCGGAGTAAGTCACGTGAGAAGCGGCTAACGCTTGTTTATCACTCCACTTGCCAAGGATAAGACTCAGACGACACATATATTTCATTTAAAAATTTTTATTGATTTCAAAGTATTAGGTGAAACAATGACAATGCGTGCACATGTAATGATTTCCATTGGTTTACAATTTTATACATTTCACAATGATGCTTTTTCACATTGATTATACTTTACAGCCTGCTTACAAAAAAAAAAAATGCAGGTTAACAGAGGAAATGGTTTTTACATACAGCTATCTACATATAATAATAACATGTATTATTTTTACATATATAGGGGGTTATATGCACACATTTGGATAAAATTATCATATTTTTTATACATAAATAGCTCAAGCATATTAAAAATCACAGTGAAATATTCGTTTTTTCTGCTATGTTATTTTTTCAATGTTTTGTAGTGACCGTACGAAAGGGTGTCATAACCATTTTCTAAAATATATCTTTTATCGTCAAATGGTGAAAAACCAAGCTTTACACCTTTCACTGTATGAAGATGGTGGCTGCTACTTTGAATCCTTGTCAAATCTACTCGACAAGGTGATTTGTTTATTAAGCAGTCTCTGTAATCCTTGTGACGAAGGGTTCTTTTTACGATGTATTTGGGGACTCCTTTCCCCGTCTTCTTCTCCTCATGTAAACTCTGAAGGGAATACATTTTAGAACGAAGCCCTGCAAATTGTTTGATAGGTACTCCCGAAAGTTCATCTTTCATTTTACCTAGTACCTTTTTATTATGTGTACTATGCAAAACATGATCAATGTGATAGTCGGACGTGTCAAAATGATCTATATCGTCTTTCATATCAGCATACACGTCCTCGGTTTGAAGCTCGTAGCACAGTGAATCTGTATCAGTAAACAATAATTTAGCTTTTTCTCCATATTTCGGACTAATATAGTCATAATGAAAGCTATACATCAATAGTTTACTAATATCTAGAATACTGAAACCAGCATAAATAGGCCTGTTGAGTTTCAATTTAGTTAGCTTTGATTGCACACATGCAAGGTCGTTGTCAAAAACACGAAAAGCGTGAAAAGCAGGGGATGCTACGAGCTTGCATACTCTCTTCGGGCTCTGAGTCAATTCAATTTTCACTCGATTTCTCAAATTTTCCATCGTTTTTCCAAACACAGCATTATTCATCAGTTTGAAGAAGTCCTTCTCGAAGTCGTTTCTAGCTTTCTTCCGCTGATCTGTATTAAATTCTATATATGGTTTTAGCCAGCAAGACTGATTAAATTCTAAAACGCGATGTATGTTCTTCAGCTGCATACCGAAGGTTAAATATTGTTTGAGATTTCGATAATGAAGGACATATTTTTCCTTAGAATTTAGATTTGGGGCTAATTTCACGACTGAATGGTTTGTATTTATTCCAAGGCTTTGGGCAACCTCTTGACAATATGGGGATAGCATGCTGCTGGTAATCTGAAGTTTCTCAGGGGCTAGTGGATAATCATTATGCTTGTCGTGTAGAGAAACTGGATAATCTAAATCAACTTCCAATATGTATCCTTTATTCGCATCGTCAGCAATTGTCGTAATATTTAGATCTGCTATTTCTTCTTTATTAAGCCATCGAAAATCGCTTTGAGGGAGGCATTGTGACATTGCCCATCCATAAAGATTGTTGGCATCATAGTACATAATGTATTTAGAGGGTAACTGAGGATCATAGGTGTCCAAATACTTGTTGTTTGCTGTACTAAGACGATTGCATATCACAGAAATTCCCCCTCGTATGCCTTTTTCCAGGAAAAGGTACATTGTAGGGTCAGTTATCAACTCAAGATTTACATTTGTCATTTTTAAGCATGCTTGCCAGGCTAATCCAGGAGCTGTGTAAACATGGCAGGGATCGATTTCATAGTATCTGATGCATAGTTTTCTGAAACTTTCGAAAACATCAGCTAAGAGGAGCACGTCTGTCTTCAGGTACAAGTCATGATACTGGCCTAGATTTTTTATGTTGAATGTATTCCATACTCTTATTGCATGGGTATAGTCTTCTTCCCCTAGTGCTTCTTCTGTGAGTTGGTTGTAAAATGCTTCACGTGGTGGTAATACTATTTGTTCAAACTTTTCACTGTTGTCAATATAATCATAGGGGTAAACTCCTTTTCTCAAAACCAGGTGTAACCGTTCAGTTTCAACATGTTCCTTTAAAATATGGAACTCATCTGGTGATAAATTATTTACTAGCTTCTCAAGGGATGTGCTTAAAAACTGATAGGAGTCTATAAAATGTAATGTCCCTAAGGAGAAGGTTATGTATGTTTCCATGTTATTGGGAATGCAATTAATCTTCTTATTTTTGATTCTGCCGATTCCCTGCATAATAAGGTGGCTGTCATATCCCTTTAGGTTGTGAAAGATAACTGGAATCCTATTGGTTAACTTAAAGTTCAGATTACAGGAATTATGGGCAGCTCCTCGGAATTTACCTGTTATATGATCGTGATCTCTCACACGATCTGCTCCTAGGGCATGCTTACAAATATGACAGTCAGTAGCGTTGTGAAATGATTCCTCTTCATGATTCGAGAGCTGCATTGGCTTTATCATCGACAGTAAATTTTTAATGTTTTCTTCTTCTTTAAGCAGACATTCTAAAAATTCTTCTACTACATTAGGACCTCTATAAACTACTGGAGGCTTATAGCTGCAGCCATCATGTCCAACAACAAGATATGCAAATCCACAGGGTTCATGATTTGCCGTGATAGTGGTGTGAGATTTTTCAGGGTTAGGCATACAAGTGTCCACTTTCACTAGGAATGATTCAAAGTCGGCATAAATCACGTATGGAACGAGCTGCTGAAACTTAAAATTTGTGAATTTCAACCATTTCTCTTCTTCAGTTGGGAGTTCTACTCTCTGAGGTCCATGTTCTCGACAATAGGGAACATGATCCCTCAAGAGGGATTCATTTGCGAAACGGTGAAGGCAGTAATCACAGTAGAAACGTACACCGTTATGTTTGGTGAGAGGACTGAGAAGTCTACTCATATTCTTAATGGAGCAATAATGCTGCTTTTCATCATCCGATAACAGAAGGAGATTTGCATGCGCTTTAAATCTGAATGGTGTGATGTAGAGTGGGAACACCTCTTTCTCATATCCAAAAACATTAACAGAAATATTGTTCATTTTTTCGAATTTAGATATTTGATTTATTGTAACAGGGAAAATTAAGCCCGATGTGTTTAATTTGTCTTCTAAATGTATATAGTTGTTAAGGCGCTGCGGATTATCTGTGGCAGGATACAAAGAGGCTAAAACAGACCAGACAAAACATTTTTGGTCAGAATTACATACATTGACAATAGCGTGTTTTAGCAGTAATTCTCTTGGAGTAGGGATATAACTAGATCCTGCAAGAGGGATATATTTTCCAATGTTCATTTCAGCGTGGAGTACGGCATCCAGTGTCCATCCACTATGTGCTCCTTCAAATTCTTCAAATGAGGTCTTAATCTTCTTATACGCTGAATCCAATTCTCTGTTTAGGGATGATGTAGGTAGGCTTGTGACACAGTTACTTCGGAAAAACGGGGTACAGTGTTCAAAGGTAGAAGGGGAAACTTTTCGCCTGAATCGCACTTGCACGACAAGGTACCATTTAATGCTACCTTTCGAGGTCAATTCTTCTTTCAGATGAGTTAGGAGTGACTCCCGCGAGGATTCGAGGAAAAAGGTGAGGTCAACTGATGTTTCTTCCGTTGCCGTCAGTTTATGTGTTGATAGGGTCCTTTTCATTTCTTCTGTAAACTGACAGGGGTCTTCAGGGTCTGGTTTTTGCTTCTTCTGCGGAATCCTTTCATCTTCAGAACGTTTTCGCTTATTATTGTGGGGCTTTCTTTGATGGCGCAAAAGACTGTCTTTTCGCCCAAACTCCATTGCACATTCTTCACATTTGTAGGTTTTCCTGGAGGTGTGGGATAACTCATGACGTCGGACATCATCTCTCCTTGAGAATGTCGATTCGCACTCAGAGCACTTAAACAGGCTATTTCCATCGTGATTTCTCATATGACGAATCAGATTTGTCTTGAGTGTGAAAGCCTTCTCACATATATCACATGGATACATTATGTAGCAGAGTTGTAAAATAGCTGATACTACACGAGGACGTCGAGAACTATCACTATTGCCGTTGGAAAAATCACGGAGAAGCAGCAGCAGAGAGCCGTCACTGTCAATGTCTGACAACAGAATGAGGAATCTGACCGATGGATGTCGTATTTATACTAGAAGAATGACTATCCCGCAGAAACTGGAATAAAAGATTGACCTGCAGAAACGGAAAGAAACAATGCTATTGGGTAAAAATACTTTAAAAGGTAGAACTGCTAATCGGTGACGTCGGATTCCAAAATGGTGGAATTGAAAAAAAAAAAATCGGACTTTGTGGAAACCAAGATGGACGTCGGTGGAAATTACTAATGGATTATCTGCAATTTAACTGAATAATATAATTTCAGATTATTACATCACTGGAGGGAGGTATTCTTTTTGACACTGCATGACTAATGTGATTGATAATCATCCGCCACCAGCTTAAAACACATGGGTGGCGGATCCCATAGGATTAACATTGATCCGCCACTGTTCCAGAACTCTCCTTTACTCACTACTTCTTCTTTATACATAGTTTGTCCAATAAAAATCATATATCTATTCATACCATATATATATATGGAAAATTTTAATATTATATTTCATTCGTGTTTTATAATTTTACCTACATTTTTCAGTACAAGTCTGACGAAAAATGTTGAGTCTTCCACGAGAGTAAAAACTCGCTTGTGGAAGAAATTTAACAGTTATGTTGTAATAAAATGAAAAGGCAACATGCTTCAGTTTCACATTTCCTCACACTTTGCTAGCTTGATCAAAAAATCTAAGTAAATATTTAATTTATAAGTTTGAAAATTATCATTTAGAATAAATGAAATGAAAAAAAGGTAAAATGACTTTACTGGGTAGAAAAACAGAAACAAATATAAAAATCCATATTGAACTGTGCGTTAGTAAGGGGTTCAGTTGAGCACCTTAAGGGCAACTCAGCATCAAATGAAATTTTATTACATTTAAATCTCTTTTATTTCTAAAACATAGTCTCAATATTTACCACATTCAAAATCCATTTTCTTAATTCCTTATAGAAAAAGTCATAATTTCTTATTCCTTATATTTATTACTTATTCCTTATAGAAAAAGTCATAATTTCTTATTCCTTATATTTATTACTTATTCCTTATACGTATTTTTTGAGAAAACTTTTTTAAATAATGCGAAAACGGATGAGAGAAAAAAAAAAACAGAACCGGAAAGACGTTCTGGTTTATTCCAGTTTGATTCAGTCACTTGCATCCCCCCCCCCCACGCTTCTAATTTATATCTAGTTGTGCCTGGTAATGTATTCCAAATGTGAAGGACAATGCGCTATTTTTCAGCAGATGAGTACTTTTCTTTCCCTAGTCCCGTGGCCGAGTGGTTAGCGCGCTTGGCTACTGATCTAAAGGACCTGGGTTCGAGCCCCGGATAAGGTTTGTGTCGTTTTCTGCTGAGCTCCTGCCATCCTCTCAGATCTTCTATTATGGCATATAAACTGACAGGCTGCTGTCAGACCTCTGTGGCAAGTAGCTCCTTGAGGGGGTATTTATTATTATTATTATTTTTTAATGAAATATAATTTTGCATTCATTAAGTAGTACGTTGATATGAAGAATTTTTCTTAAGATTGCCTATTTAAGAGGGAATAGACATTGGCTCAGTGAAGAGGGAGCCAAGCCTGTAATTTGCAGTTCCCAGGTCAGGATCTCAACTATGCCTGCATTAATATTTATTTCCGTTGAGCCCTGTGTTAGAAAAGGGACAACGATGAGCTTGTAAAGGCCGCCGTCTGTCGGATCGGACGTTAAGCTGTGGGCTAGTGTACAGGACAGAGCCATGCCCTGCGCATGTTAAAGAAGAAGCTGGATGGCCTTGACGAGAGGCTCTAACGATCTGTCTCCTAACAGCTGTCCAGTGGATCACTTGACTCCAACCTTCTCTGCGCACTTGAACCTTGTGACCTGGACATTTAACCCATTCATTGTGTGCACAAAAGTGCCGCTCATGGGTGAAACAATGAACCAACAGCCAAATCCTTCATACAATAAAAATACCAGCAAGTTTATTTGAAAAACAAAATGTTTAATATTAATTAAGATATTTATCTGCTGTGATTAATATCACTTTTGATAACATTTTGTTATCTCGATTAAAATATTGTTTTACCTTAGCCCCTCATACCGCTTTGCAAAGAGGTCTAGCAAAAGCCTATAAGTTGAATACGTCATAGAGATCTATGAGGAATGCGAGACCTCAGCAGGAAGACATTCATACCTTATTTAGGAGACATGGAATTCTGTTGTCAAGGCAATCCAGCGTGTTCTTTAAACGCGCACAATGTATGGGTCTACTGTACACGTGGCCATAACTTGACATCCTATCCCACGAGGATGACCTTTCCAAGTTCAATGTCTCCTTTCTCATGGGTGTAGGGTTGGTTTCAGCGGGGAAAATCTGAACTCAGACACAATCGGGATTCGAACCTGAGAAGTCAGATTACACACCTGGCTAATAATGTATGCACTACTCAAGGCCATAACTAGGTCGCCCTGTACGATTTAATTAACATTCCTTCGGCATTCCAAAAGAAAATTAAGTTATTGCGCCTTTAAAAAAATTGATTCCTGCTCTATCTGTAAAGTCGATTAATAAGTCATTATTATTAGTACAAAAAGGGGGGGGGGGTAGAAAAAGGGCTCAGTCGGTAGTACGCCAGGCTGGTAATCTGTAGTTCCCAGGTTCGAGTCCCAGCTGGGTCAGCGTTGAGATTTAGTTCTCTCAAAATTCCCCGCCTCTGCCCACAATCAGTAGGGGACACCGATGGGCTTGGAAAGGCGCCGTCCGTCAGATGGGACGTTAAGCCGTGTCCCCTTGTGCGGGGGAGCCATACGCTGTGCACGTTAAAAAACACGCTGGATGGCCTTGACGGGAGATTACCATCTGTCTCCCAACAGCTGTTCCAGTGGGTCCCCTCCCCCAACCTTCTCTGAGCCTTCGGGGTCCATGTGACCTGGCCATTTAGCCCATGGTGTGCAAAAAAGTGCCGCTCAGAGGTAAAACAACTCAATCCAACCCTTCTCCTTATGACTTGGCCATTTACCCATTGTGTGCAAAAAAAGCGCCCTCATAGGTGAAACAACCCGATCCTATTAAACAGGCTTTTATGAAAAGATGTATTGTAATTCACGCACAACAAATGTCGATAATTAAGACTGTCAAGATTCGATCTTTAATCTCTGCCGAAAATCGGGGGTTACTCTCCTCCCCCCCTTCTCCCCCCCCCCTTTTTCTATGTTCATTGGTTGTCGGAGGTTTTTATGAAGTAGGAGCCACTATGCCCATTTAAAATGAATTAGGGCTAAAATAATTTAAATTTCAAATATTTCTTCTATGTAGGAAAAACAATAATAAGTTTTATTAAAATTTCAATCTTTTAATCAGTTTTTAGTAATTAAAAATGACATCTTGCGGCTTTTGATAATTGTTTTACCTTTTCTGTAAGGGCGGGGGTGGCTCAGTCGGTAGCGCGCCAGGCTCGTAATCTGTAGTTCCCAGGTTCGAGTCCCAGCTGGGTCAGCGTTGAGATTTATCCCCGCCCTGCCCACGGTCAGTAGGGGACACCGATGGGTTTGGAAAGGCCGCCGTCCGTAGGATGGGATGTTAAGCCGTGTGCGGGAGAGCCATACCCTGTGTACGTTAAAGAACACACTGGATGGCCTTGACGGGAGGCTACCATCTGTCTTCCACCAGCTGTTCCAGTGGGTCCCCTCCCCCAACCTTCTCTGAGCCTTCGGGGTCCATGTGACCTGGCCATTTAACCCATGGTGGGCAAAAACGTGCCGCTCAGAGGTAAAACAACCCAACCCAACCTTTTCTCTATCTCTGTAATAAAAGATGTCCGAATCTCTGTGTGTGCACGTGTGGCAGTCATGCCTATCAGGAATTGAACATACACGCTCCAAAATTTCCCAGAATGTTTCAGGTTGTGGTCCGAATTGCAGTGCCAAATTTCAGGTCGAAAATCCAAAAGGGGGACTTATTAGAAGCAAAAATATTGACCATGCTATTCCTACGGGAAACAAGAGCCACTGTTAAATGTATTGTTGCCATTTACTGCTACCTAACTATGAAAGTAAACAGTTAAAATAGCATTTAAATATGCTGCCGTTGTCAGATTCCTCACATTTCCAAAGGCATTATTTAGGTGTTCCATTACAGCTAGGGACTTGATTTTCTAACCAAATATGGGGTCGAGCAGGGTTCCTCCTGCCCGACCCCATATTTGGTTATGTATTGGTATTGGGTTATTATATATTGTATTGGTATTGGTATTGGTTATGTATATATATATATTGGTATTGGGCAGGGTTCCCGCCTACGAAGGGGCGGGGTTGGCTCAGTCGGTAGCGCGCCAGGCTCGTAATCTGCAGTTCCCAGGTTCGAGTCCCAGCTGGGTCAGCGTTGAGATTTATCTCCGCAAAATTCCCCGCCCTGCCCACGGTCAGTAGGGGACACCGATGGGCTTGGAAAGGCCGCCGTCCGTCGGATGGGACGTTAAGCCGTGGCCCCGTGTGTGGGAGAGCCATACCCTGTGCACGTTAAAGAACACGCTGGATGGCTTGACGGGAGGCTACCATCTGTCTCCCAACAGCTGTTCCAGTGGGTCCCCTCCCCCAACCTTCTCTGAGCCTTCGGGGTTCATGTGACCTGGCCATTTAGCCCATGGCGTGCAAAAAAGTGCCGCTCAGAGGTAAAACAACCCAACAACCCGCCTACGAAATTTGGGACTTTTCAGTACAATAACAGAATGCCAAAATCTGGCGAAATGAATATCTCGATCGTTTGCGACGGGCTCTGAGAGAGAACGCCAGGTCAGCAATGATCTTTGCAACACTGGGAACTTCTTCGTGTTCAAACTGTGTAAAATGTTGGGGGGGGGGGGGGAGATACTCACAAAACTACTCTTTAGTGCAGGAAACAACAGAATATGCAGATTAAAAGTGAGACACGATATGTCACAATTTGTATAGAAACGAAGCCACGGGCCAAGTGGGAACCTGATTTTTAAACTAATCACTGGGGCACACAGGGAATGCTGTGCAGGAAATTTGGACAGCGGATGAATATCATGGGAGCCATAGTGCGGCGAAATCGATCGTAACGGAAATAAAAATTTTGATAGCTTACGCAGAAACTAAGCCACGGGCTAAGAGAGAGCTCGCTGACGTCAACATCTATCCAAGCCAACACCGGGCTTGGATTTCTTCCTGCTGAAAATCTGCACTAAAGTGTCGGGGTGGGGGGGGGGGGGGGGTAGTTGCAAAATTTACCTTTAGTGCGGTGAAAATAAGAATATGCAAATGAAAAGTACTCCCGGGCAGCGCCGGGTGCGTTCAGATAGTATAAGAATAAAACAAACGATGCGCATGAAATTCTGTTTCATACGCCTTATGATGACTGACAGAATAATTGTCCCAAAATCTGTGGCTCGAGCTCAACAATCGACGAAATGGTTTGGGTTGCGAGAGGAGGGGGGGGGACTCGGACTGAATAATTTCGAATTCGAGCTCGAAAAATTGAACTTCTCTATTGGCTACAATGCGAAACCTTACTAAGTAAAACCTCTGCCTAACTCTTGCTAGGTAAAACTCTCTGCCTAACTCTTGCTAGGTAAAACTCTCTGCCAATAGGACGGTTTTGGTTTGTTTGGTTTGTTTTACCTCTGAGCGGCACTTTTTTGCACACCATGGGCTAAATGGCCAGGTCACATGGACCCCGAAGGCTCAGAGAAGGTTGGGGGAGGGGACCCACTGGAACAGCTGTTGGGAGACAGATGGTAGCCTCCCGTCAAGGCCATCCAGCGTGTTCTTTAACGTGCACAGGGTATGGCTCTCCCGCACACAGGGCCACGGCTTAACGTCCCATCCGACGGACGGCGGCCTTTCCAAGCCCATCGGTGTCCCCTACCAATGGGACGGAATCTCTTTTAAATCACTCCGTTTCTTGGATCTTCAGAATCTTTCTTTACTCCTCCCCATTTATTCCACTCGATCACTTCAATGGCCTCCCCTTCTTGTTCGGGGGGAGGAACTCTTTCATTGCAACTATTCATGAGATTGCTAAAGAGAAAAGACTTCTAATAGCAGAGGAATAAAGTGCGGACACAGTGCTCATCACTCTTCGCCGATGTTTCTGTTGTTTTCAGGGATCGTGCTGTTGAGGAAATTTATTTGCTTACTTGCTTTGTAATTTTGAAGACACAGAAAATGTGTGACGTGACGTCAGCAAGAGAATGAGGCATTGCTGCTTGAATATTTGGGAATATTATAACGGCCTTATATCATGAAGGCCAGTAAAATTTAATCTTTAGATACTTCCGATTATTCGACTTTTTTTTTCTCTAAACCTTGGTAGCGAATTACTTTGAAAGAACACACACAATGCTTTTATAGGAATAATATTAGCTTAGATAAAGTTTGAAGTTTAGTCACTAAGCAGTACAGAAAATATTATTTTTTTTGCTGAATAATAGTTCTATATATTACATGTAATGATGAGGTTAGACGAAGAAGTCATCAGTCATCTTCTGGTAGCATCTTATGAAGATAGGGGGCGGGGGTGGCTCAGTAGGTAGCGCGCCAGGCTCGTAATCTGTAGTTCCCAGGTTCGAGTCCCAGCTGGATCAGCGTTGAGATTTATCTCCGCAAAATTCTCCGCCCTGCCCACGGTCAGTAGGGGACACCGATGAGCTTGGAAAGGCCGCCGTCCGTCGGATGGGACGTTAAGTCGTGGCCCCGTGTGCGGGAGAGCCATACCCTGTGCACGTTAAAGAACACGCTGGATGACCTTGACGGGAGGCTACCATCTGTCTCCCAACAGCTATTCCAGTGGGTCCCCTCCCCCAACCTTCTCTGAGCCTTCGGGGTCCATGTGACCTGGCCATTTAGCCCATGGTGTGCAAAAAAGTGCCGCTCAGAGGTAAAACAACCCAACCCACAACTTATGAAGATCGAGATCTCATTGGTTGGATTGTGCTCCTCCTGTAGAAGTGCAGATTAGCGAATGCATTATAGTGATGATCGGTGTGTCTAATGACTTGAAGAAAAGGGGTAGACCTAGGATTAGATAGATGGAGAATGTGCAAAGGGACTTTTAAAGACTTTTTCTCTAGTCTGTAATTTTAAATATGGATAATATAGCAAATGAAATATTTGGAGTGCTAGAAGTTCAATTTATCTCCAAGTCCCACCTCAGTGTTTTCGCTTTGCACGTTCACTTCTGCCTCGCTCTAAGAAGAGATCTCCGTTTGGAGGCTGACAACAAATCCGCTCTGGAGGAAGTTGTCTTCTGCTTTGTTCGATTTTTGTTCTTCTGAAGCGGAAAGAAATCGTCAGGCAGTGGGATCTCTGATCTCACTGAACAACTGCCAAAACAAACAAAATGCCCTTGGCCATTAACGCCGCTGCTCCCCCCCACACACACACATCCATGCACTCCCCCCACTCTTGTGATCTTAAAGAGGAGACCACTTGCGACATAAGACGAGACTTCCGCTCCCACCTTAGATGAAACGACTCACTGTAACTGAAACTCAACTTTTCTTGAAACGTTTTCCAATTTTCCTCAGCTTTCTAGATGAAGAGTTTCCTGTCCAACTGCCAACTTTGTCGACTCTTGATGACCCTTAGACACGTTGCCAACTCTAAATTTCTAAAAAGAAAATTCCATTGATGAATTGGAAATTGAGTTGTTAAACTGCAGATATGCGAGGTTACGATTCGTGTTCTCAAACATTCTTCAATTCCATCATTTCATCAAAGGTTTTGGTTTAAAGTCCCCACAACTCTTCTTCTTCTTCTGATTTTTTTTCTCGCCATTGCATTCATCAAGAAAGAATAAAAATTCCTTATTTAAAAAAGAAACTTCAAAACAGAACGACTGCATTGAATCTTCAACTTTCCGATTGAATCAGATAATACGGAAACGAAAACGTTGAAATGAAACATCATGTCTTTGGGTTGTTTCACCTCTGAGCGGCACTTTTTTTGCACACAATGGGCTAAATGACCACATCACAAGGACCCCGAAGGCTCAGAGAAGGTTGGGGGAGGGGATCCACTAGAACAGCTGTTGGGAGACAGATGGCAGCCTCCCGTCAAGGCCATCCAGAGTGTTATTTAATGTGCACAGGGTGTGGCTCTCCCGCACACGGGGACACGGCTTAACGCGACATCCGACGGACGGCGGCCTTTCCAAGCCCACCAGTGTCCCCTACTGACCATGGGCAGGGCGAGGAATTTTGCGGAGATAAATCTCAACGCTGACCCAGCTGGGACTCGAACCTGGTAACTACAGATTACGTGCCTGGCGCGCTACCGACTGAGCCACCCCCGCCACCGCCCCTCATAATACTTCTATCCTCGAGTTTTTTTTGTTTGTTTTTTTTTTGTAAGTGAGGTGACTTTTATGTATATTTAATGTTTACAAAAAGCACCCTGCCAAATTCCAAATGTTTTAACTGGTTTTTTAATTGAAAACGACGTCTAAAGAAAGACACGCTGGTTAAAAAAATGCAATCCAATCTGTCTTTCACGATGAAAGACAGACCAATCACAAAACAGCGTTAACTGCAATACAGGACTCGGAATTAAAGAAGCAAATAATATAACCGACAGCATTTTGGTAGAAATTTCAATGGATACGATATTTCTGGTCAAGTTCAACTATAATCTAGATAACTGGTCAAGGGCGTCCGCAGAAAATTTTCCGGGGGGGGGGGGGGCAAAGCTTGGAGACAAATAATTACATCAATAAATTTTTATTTAATTTTTTAGGTTTCTTTTTCTCAAGTTGATTATAGAATACAGTATTGCATCAATACAAAAACACATACATAATGTATATAAATTGCGTTTAAATTGTTACGATTATAATTTTTGACATTTTTTACTCGATCCCAGGGGGGGAAAGTGGCCTGTTTGCCCCCACCCCCCACCCCTCTGCGGATCCCCATGCAACTGCTAATTCGAATTCAATATTTTCGAAATAGCCTTCCGGTGCCTAAAGATTTAGACATTTTTTTTCCCAATTGAAATTCAAATTTCGCCTTTCATTGCCATAGCAACAAGTGGAAGAGAAAAGCTCGCTCCTCCTTTGCGAAATAATCCGTTGTGCATTTCGGCATCGCAGTGCACAATATCCTTTAGTGTCTTTGAGAGTCAGATTGTCAGCCAATGAAAGCCTGCGCTGCCGTGATTAGCCTTTCCTCGGCCATTACCGCCCCCCCTCCCCCCCGCTGCCTTTCCCTCTTCCCTATTTAATGGCTCTTCTTGTGCAAAGCATATCTCGTGATTTCCTACAAAGTTATTGATCCAAGCTTCTGCACGTTCCTGGGTCCACACAACATACGTCAGCGAAGCGCATTACACAAAACACTTCCTGGAAATGGCAGATCGCACCTGACGGTTCCTTTGTACGTCAGGCCTTGAATCCGCGTCTGCTTTGATGAAAAAAAAAGAGATTCGCGCTCATCGCATCATGCAAAGTCCACGATTCCAATCTCGCGACTGCGCGGACTCCACCGCCAAAAGTTCACTTTTGTTAGCAGTGTTCCTGGATCTTTCCCACACGAATTTCTCTTCTGAAACATTCAACTTGGCGAGATTGAATGGCTCCACTTTTTATGTTAAGCACACGAGAAAGGGAAGACTCATTCTAGCGAATCAATCATGATCGAGTGATTCTTCTTTAATGAATCATCCTTAATAAAGATTCCAGAACAACGGAATTGACTTAATGATCTATTGAAAACGTGAGTTGATAAATTCACGTTCATTTTTTCTGTGATTGCAAGGACATCGGTTTGGAAACGCAGGGCTTGTCCCACAGTTTTGCAAATTGGGTTGTTTTACCTCTGAGCGGCACTTTTTTTGCACACCGTAGGCTAAATGGCCAGATCACAAGGACCCCGAAGGCTCAAAAAAGGTTGGGGGAGGGGACCCACTGGAATAGCTGTTGGGAGACAGATTGTAGCCTCCCGTCAAGGCCATCCAGCGTGTTCTTTAACGAGCACAGGGTATGGCTCTCCCGCACACGGGGCCACGGCTTAACGTCCCATTCGACGGACGGCGGCCTTTCTAAGCTCATCGGTGTCCCCTACTGACCGTGGGCAGGGCGGGGAATTTTGCGGAGATAAATCTGAATGCTGACCCAGCTGGGACTCGAACCTGGGAACTGCTATGAGTATGATTATGAGCCTGGTGCGCTACCGACTGAGCCACCCCCTGTGAACAATCAGGAATAACTGTCACTTGAATTTCACAATTTGGATTGCATTCAGTCTGTTTTGGTGTTAAGTCTCGTGCAGTCATTTTTAAACTTTTTATATTTCTGTCGTTAAATATTTTAAAAACGAAATTTTTTGTTAATAGTTAAAAAAAAAAACAGAAAAGTTCCGAACGAAAAAGAGAACTTGTTCTCTTTAAAAGGCTTCCACCTTCATCGTGGCAGTTCTCCAGCCTTTGCCTGCTCTTTGCGCTATACCCCCCTTGGGGATGCTTAGGGACATTGAATCCATTGTTAGCACAAAGGTGCAGAGATTAAATAGTCGAACCCAAATCGTGATGGGAAAGACCCTTGGATAATTATTGCCTTAAAATGCTTCATTGGAGGACGAAACGAGGTTTGTAAGTGCTGGAGTGCAGGCTGAGAATCATCAACCCCTCTCACGCATGCGCAACTCATCAACTCTACCAGATGAAAAACGATACATGCAAATTCATCATCAAACATGTAAACGTAAAATGTAATCGTCAAATCACTATACATATATAATGTTGTATTACATTAAAGAGATACCTTTGATCCATTGAAGCTGAGGATCCGGACAAGAATCGACTCTTTGCTCTATGCGAGTTACGTCCCCCCCCTCCCTGGTTTGAAGTTTTTTTACCCGCTCAAGCAGCTGCTTGGCCACGGAGGTCTGACAGGATCCTGTCAGTTCATATGCCAGAGTGAAAGTGAGGGGAGCAGGACCTCAGCAGAAAGGCAACTCAAACATCGATGCCTTACCTGAGGCTCGAACCCAGGTCCTTTGGATCAGTAGACAAGCACGCTAACCACACAATTAACAATTAACATTTAATTAATTTGTTAACACAATTAACAACTAACCACACAAGCACGCTAACCACACAATAACAACTAACCACACAATTTACGATATTGGGTCACGTTTACGATATTGGCCACACAATTTACGATATTGGGCCTTCGTGTCACGTGACACGAAGGTTGCCAGATCACTAATTTCTGGAAAAAAAAACGTTGCCAGATATTTTTTCTGAATTCTGTAATCAACCATAGTGTTCGGATATTTTTTAATATATATAATGCGTATGAATATATAATGCAATGAATATGGGGCGTGTGCAGTTACCGTTCACAGCAAACTGGAGCGGTTGCGGTTAATGTTCACAGCACATTGGATCGTGTGAGCTCACAAAAACCTGGATCGTGTGGGCCCACTCGCAGAAATATTGAGCGTGTGCAGTTACCGTTCACAGCAAACTGGAGCATGTGCAGTAACTGCACACGCTCCAGTTTGCTGTGAACGGTAACTGGAGCGTGTACAGTTGCTGTACACGCTCCAGATATTTTTTCTGAATTCTGTAATCACGTGACACGAAGATTGCCAGATCACTAATTTCTAAAAAAAATCGTTGCCAGATATTTTTTCTGAATTCTGTAATCCACCATAGAGTTCGGATACTTTTTTGAGCGGCTGCACACTTTACTACTAAAAAGAAATAAATAGATATAGGATTCAGATGTTTTATCTTTAGTAAGAATTCTACTACAACATGGACAAGTGAATTCTTTTGACGACAGCATTTTGAGAGGGAAATGTCTCGAGGAGGGAGACTGAAAAAAGGGGGAGGAGGATGTTGATCATGCAGGGCCCTTATCCTGCCTGAGCCCGGGTTCGATTCATCCAGTGGACCGGTCAAGGTGCTGATCCAGTGCGTGCCGCACTGTGTGTCATAGTGCGCGTACAAAAAGTTTCTTCCGGTGTATCGTATACAACGAACACGCACAAATTGTTCGCGCACCCAAGCAGACAGTGCGCGAACTAGAAAGAACATTGTGCGCGCACTCTGCAATCTGTTGGATACAACGACCTTCTACGCACAAAGTGTTGACGCAGTCCAGTTTCGATTCTGCCGTCGAAGCGAAAACAATTTGTGCCCTGTCTTTGTTCCCTCAAGTAAATTTTTCTATTTCTATAAGTATTTGTAAATGGAGTGGACCAATGAAAAGATTATTAATTTTATAAAAGAAATCGAAATTCGAGCTGTAATATGGGATTCATCTTATGCAGATTACAAAAATCGCAATAAAGAACACGACGCAAATCAAGAGTTACGCGTGAAAAGTTCGACTGCGATGCCACAGAAGGAGTGAGGAAATTCGTGCAAAATTTTTAAACCCACTCAGAGGATCAATTTTCAAATCTTCCACGAATTTTTTGGTAGATTCACGTTGTTGTAGGAACGGCCGCACCCATACACGCGGTTTTGCTCCACGCCTTCTTGTTAAACTATCTAAAATGACACAAGCAGCAGAAGTAACTAAAACGTCCTCCTCAGTCACGTGGATGATGGTGAATAGTGAATTGAAGCACAAATAATTCACATCTTTTGTGCACGTACATTGTCTTCCCGAACAGTGAAGAATAGTTGACAAACTTTCTGTTTTAGGTGGAGTTGGGTTGTTTTACCTCTGAGCGCCACTTTTTTTTGCACACAATGGGCTAAATGGCCAGGTTACATGGACCCCGAAGGCTCAGAGAAGGTTGGAGACCCACTGGAACAGCTGTTGGGAGACAGATGGTAGCCTCCCGTCAAGGCCATCCAGCGTGTTCCTTAACGTGCACAAGGTATGGCTCTCCCGCACACGGGGCCACGGTTTAACGTCCCATCCGACGGACGGCGGCCTTTCCAAGCCCATCGGTGTCCCCTACTGACCGTGGGCAGGGCGGGGAATTTTGCGGAGATAAATCTCAACGCTGACCCAGCTGGGACTCGAACCTGGGAACTGCAGATTACGAGCCTGGCGAGCTACCGACTGAGCCACCCCCGCCCCTTTCTTACTTTTTAACATAAATATATATTATAGAGCATAGATATACGTTACATATTATAGAGTAGGAATATAAGATTAATTTTAATTTAGATGTTAGATTCATGATCAGGCTTTTTCTTCAAGGTGTAATGAAATCATTGCTAATTTCATTTCTGATGCAGACTTTGAGGAAATCGAAAATATCAACCGAAGTAAGCAGTTTAAAAGATATTGAAATGATTTCTTTGGCTGAAATCATGAATGATAACTTGACTTGAAAAGTTCTGCAATGACTGATTCGCATCCGATTTGTGTAAACATGGAAATGCGTGAACTTCGACTGTCATTTGCGATTTGCATTTTTGAACGTCACAACAAGAACGCTATGTGTTGCTTTTCCTGTCGTGCCCCGATGCATGACACAGAACACACATCGATGCTGATAAATCGAATTCTGTGACAGGGAATTGGTATTCATCGTAATATGGTGTTAAACACGAACACTCTGTTAAGGGTTGGGTTGTTTTACCTCTGAGCGGAGGGGCGGGGATAGCTCAGTCGGTAGCGCGCCAGGCTCGTAATCTGCAGTTTCCAGGTTCGAGTCCCAGCTGGGTCAGCGTTGAGATTTATCTCCGCAAAACTCCCCGCCCTGCCCACGGTCAGTAGGGGACACCGATGGGTTTGGAAAGGCCGCCGTCCGTCGGATGGGACGTTAAGCCGTGGCCCCGTGTGCGGGAGAGCCATACCCTGTGCACGTTAAAGAACACGCTGGATGGCCTTGACGGGAGGCCACCATCTGTCTCCCAACAGCTGTTCCAGTGGGTCCCCTCCCCCAACCTTCTCTGAGCCTTCGGGGTCCTTGTGACCTGGCCATTTAGCCCATGGTGTGCAAAAAAGTGCCGCACAGAGGTAAAACAACCCAACCCAACCTCTGAGCGGCACTTTTTTCCACACCATGGGCTAAATAGCCAGGTCACATGGACCCCGAAGGCTCAGAGAAGGTTGGGGGAGGGGACCCACTGGAACAGCTGTTGGGAGACAGATGGAAGCCTCCCGTCAAGACCATCCAGCCTGTTCGTTATCATAATGTTGTTTTACATCTGAGCGGAACTTTTTTTGCACACCATGGGCTAAATGGCCAGGTCACATGGACCCCGAAGGCTCAGAAGAAGGTTGGGGGAGGGGACCCACTGGAACAGCTATTGGGAAACAGATGGTAGCCTCCCGTTAAGGTCATCCAGCGTGTTCTTTAACGTGCACAGGGTATGGCTCTCCCGCACATGGGGCCACGGCTTAACGTCCCATCCGACGGACGGCGGCCTTTCCAAGACCCATCGGTGTCCCCTACTGACCGTGGGTAGGGCGGGGAATTTTTGCGGAGATAAATCTCAACGTTGACCCAGCTGGGACTCGAACCTGGGAACTACAGATTACGAGCCTGGCGCGCTACCGACTAAGCCACCCCCGCCCCACTCTGTTAAGTGTTCACATTAAAGTATTTTATGGTGGAAGATCCGGCCACGAATTGATATAACTCTACTCTTTCTTCACAGTGTAGCAGAGACATCTAACAGCAAGAAATGTAAAGATCCCTTCAGATGTTAAATTGCTACTGTTCCAGTTTTAATGAATTTCTCATTAATTTCCAGGAAATACTTCATTTTTTTTCTCGTTCCACTGCTGGTCCTTGTTTCCCCCATAACAACACAACAAAAGCTATAGGTAGAATACCTCCTCAGGTGAAAATGGGTTGGGTTGGAATGTTTCACCTCTGAGCGGCACTTATTTGCGTTGTTTGTGTTGTGTTGTTTTACCTCTGAGCGGCACTTTTTTGCACACCATGGGCTAAATGACCAGGTCACATGGACCCCGAATCAGAGAAGGTTGGGGGAGGGGACCCACTGGAACAGCTGTTGGGAGACAGATGGTAGCCTCCCGTCAAGGCCATCCAGCGTGTTCTTTAACGTGCACAGGGTATGGCTCTCCGGCACACGGGGCCACGGATTAACGTCCCATCCGACGGACGGCGGCCTTTCCAAGCCCATCGGTGTCCCCTGCTGACCGTGGGCAGGGCGGGAAATTTTGCGGAGATAAATCTCAACGCTGACCCAGCTGGGACTCGAACCTGGGAAGTACAGATTACGAGCCTGGCGCGCTACCGACTGAGCCACCCCCGCCCCGCACGCACTTATTTGCACACCATGGGCTAAATGGCCAGGTCACATGGACCCCGAAGGCTCAGAGAAGGTTGGGGGAGGGGACCCACTGGAACAGCTGTTGGGAGACAGATGGTAGCCTCCCGTCAAGGCCATCCAGTGTGTTCTTTAACGTACACTATCCCACACACGGGGCCACGGCTTTACGTCCCATCCGACAGGCGGCGGTCTTTCCAAGCCAATCGGTGTCCTCTACTGATCGTGGCAGGGCGGGGAGTTTTGCGGAGATAAATCTCAACGCTGACCCAGCTGGGACTCGAACCTGGGAACTGCACATTACGAGCCTGGTGCGCTACCGACTGAGCCCCCCCCCCCGCCCCTCAGGTGAATATGAGATGATCGTTTTTAAAGAGAATGAATTTTGTCATTTTGTTAATTTTGCACTCTTTGACGGTGAAAATTCCAACTAATCGCTGATTCAGAAAATTCAGATCCTAACATTTAACTAGCACTTAACTAATTTTGAAAGAGCAGCTAAGATACAGTAAATAATTAGAAGGATGAATACCGTCTCAGGCGAATATGGGATGTTCGTTTTCAGAGGAAAATGTATCTCCGCAAAATTCCCCGCCCTGCCCACGGTCAGTAGGGGATACCGATGGGCTTGGAAAGGCCGCCGTCCGTCGGATGGGACGTTAAGTCGTGGCCCCGTGTGCGGGAGAGCCCTACCCTGTGCACGTTAAAGAACACGCTGGATGGCCTTGACGGGAGGCTACCATCTGTCTCCCAACAGCTGTTCCAGTGGGTCCCCTCCCCCAACCTTCTCTGAGCCTTCGGGGTCCATGTGACCTGACCATTTACCCCATGGTGTGCAAAAAAGTGCCGCTCAGAGGTAAAACAACCCAACCCAGAGAAAAATGACGTTTTTCATTTTCCGAATTTTGCATCTTTAACGGTAGCAATTCTTACCAATGGGTGATTGGAGAAGGTTTATAATGATATATTATCATCCCTATAAAACACAAAGGGAATATCTCCTTCACCCCTTAAAATGAAGAAGTTAGATTTTCTTATTCCCTGGGGTTAAAGGAGCAAACGATTCGGTGGCTAAAATAAAATTATTTGTTTCTTATTAATATTTTGAAATATTATTGAAAATTAACAACTAAATTTATGAAAACTAACCAATAGTTTTTTAATCAATGGCAATTTAATAAAAACGCAATATAACTATCAATTATTCTGTTCTTCATCAACGCATTCTATTTCTAATTTCTAAAAAATTTATCGTTTGCAATATTAAATTCAAGCTTTACCTTGTCTACATTGAATGCCCTGTAACGATTGTGAATTAAAGCCATTTGAATGATTTGAGAACTATGAGTCGTCCTATTCCGTTGGCACGTCTTCATCTCAAAAAGAGTTCTTCATCAATCTCTGAAAAAAAAAAGTTGCTTCTCCAACCTCCCCCCCCCCTGTCAGTGTGAACCCCTTGCTCATCACACTCCGCCACTCTACTAAACATCAAATTTAAAGCCCGAACAGATCGTTTGCAATATTCATTTAAATTTGAAAGTTTTTAAACTTTTCTACCGCCAGAGAGCGCATTAAATCTTTTACGATATTCTAAAAGTGTGAATTATAATAGTTTTTCGATACTTATCCAACCCATGATGAATTTTCAATTTATCTCTAAAACAAAAAAATTATCTCTTAAAAAAAATTGCTTTTCTCCACCCCCTCTGGGGGTAAAGATGTAAATCATTGTTGTCAATACAAACTTCATAACAACCACATTTCACAAACAAATTTTAAAATTTCTAAACATAATTACATCGTTTGCAATATTTGTTTCATATTTTAAATTCTTTTTATTTTTTCACCGTTAGAGGGCGCAATTATAGCTATAGTATGAATCGGAAACTGCGAATCATAATATTTCATCGATACTTATTCAACTCAAAAAGTATTTTTTATCTCTAAAGACAAAAAAATATTCGATGTCGATAGACTAGACAGACGACTGAAAGCATTTGCTCGCTTTTTCTTGGTTGGGTTGTTTTACCTCTGAGCGGCACTTTTTTGCACACCATGGGCCAAATGGCCAGATCGCAAGGACCCTGAAGGCTCAGAGAATGTTGGGGAAGGGGACCCACTGGAACAGCTGTTGGGAGACAGATGGTAGCCTCCCGTCAAGGCCATCCAGCGTGTTCTTTAACGTGCACAGGGTATGGCTCTCCGGCACACGGGGCCACGGCTTAACGTCCCATCCGACGGACGGCGGCCTTTCCAAGCCCATCGGTGTCCCCTACTGACCGTGTACAGGGCGGAGAATTTTGCGGTGATAAATCTCAACGCTGACCCAGCTAGGACTCGAACCTGGGAACTGCAGATTACGAGCCTGGTGCGCTATCGACTGAGCCACCCCAGCCCCCTCGCTTTTTCTGAAAACGAGTTAAGGACAGTTTTGAGTTTTCAGAGGTTTTTCAAATTATAAATTCCAGTTGCTCTTCGTTCAATTCTCTTTTGTTGAATGGAAGTTTTCAAACTATCTCTCCAGCAAAAGTTAAGATATAAAAGAAGCTAGCAGCACGCGCATCGCCTCTGGCGCACGGGAGAATCTCGTTTTCCAAGAGAAAGAAGTTTTTCCTTTATCTGCAGTTTCACTCCTGAAAAGTTTTAATTTGAGCAAGCGGATGATGGGAAAAACGAAAATAGTATTTCTTTAATAATTCGTCTTTTAATTCTTAAACCTAAAAAGTTGCATTTCGAACAACTCTCTCAGAAAAGTGGGTAGATTAATTGCTGTCAGTGGAATATCTGATAAAAACTACCACTGTTTTTTCGAAAACATCTTTGCTGTTTCATCATATTAGTGACCTGTAAAGACATGTATATTAAAACTGCTAAGAATTTGAAAAATGCGAATTATAATATTTCATTAATACCAATCAAATTCAAAAAGAGTATTCTATTATCATTATCTTTTGTTTCCAATCGAAAGGTCATGGCGTTCACATTCCACTATGTCCTGTCAACCTCTCGGACCTTCTACTGTGGCATATAAACTAACAGGCTCCTGTCAGACCTCTGTGGCAAGCAGCTGCTTGAGGGGGCATTTACTTATTTTTTATTTTATGGTCGATTACAGAATTCAGAAAAAACGTCTGAAGCGTGTACAGCAACTGTACACGCTCCAGTTACCGTTCACAGCAAACTGGAGCGTGTGCAGTTACTGCACACGCTCCAGTTTGCTGTGAACGGTAACTGCACACGCTCAATATTTCCGTGAGTGAGCCCACACGATCCAGGTTTAGAAATTAGCGATCTGGCAACCTTCGTGTTGAAAAAGTATCCGAACACTATGGCCGAGTGGTTAGCGCACTTCGCTACTGATCTAAGGGACCTGGGTTCGAGCCCAGGGTAAGGCATGGATGTATGTGTCGTTTTTCTGCTGAGGTCCTGCCATCCTTTCGGATCTTCTACTATGCCATATAAACTGACAGGCTCCTGTCAGACCTCTGTGGCAAGCAGCTGCTTGAGGGGGTATTTATTTTACTTTATTATTTCTATCATTAATACATTATTGCAATATTCTCTTGAAATTTCGGAATTTTCATACTTTTTCACCGTTAGAGGGCGCAATTATAGCATTCGAAAGATTTTGAAAGTGCGAATCATAATATTTTATCAATTCCTATCTAACCCTAAAAAGAATTTTTTACTTATCTCTAAATACAAACAAAATGTGTGTCCCCCCCCCCCCGGGTCTAAGAGGTCAATTCATTATTGCCAATGGAAACATGACATTTATATTCTACCACCAAAATTTCAAATTTCTGTTGTAAATACATCGTTTGCAATATTTGTTTTAAATTTTCTATTTTTCACATTTTTCCACCGTTAGAGGGCGTAATTATAGCATTATAGCTAGAGGGCGTATATTCTTAATTCTGAAAGTGCATGTGTCGTTTTTCTGCTGAGGTCTTGCCATCCTCTCAGACCTACTACTATGGCATATAAACTGACAGGCTCCTGTCAGACCTCTGTGGCAAGCAGCTGCTTGAGGGGGTATTTATTTATTTTTTTTATATCGTAATATTTCATCAATACCTATCCAACACAAAAAGAATTTTTAACTTATCTCTGTAAACAAAAAAGTTCGATGTTTTATTGACGGACAGACGAGAAAGCGAAACTAGTATCTCGTTTTCTTTGGAAATGAGATAATAAAAATTAGGGGGTGCCAGCATCGTCCCCCGCTCTCCAGACTCGCTTTGAATCTGTCCATCAAGTCATTTCACAATCTCGGCATTATAACTAATCCTAGAATATATATCGCATGCAACATTATATCGTAATCTTCAGATTCTTACAGACTCGCATTTCCTTAGCATAAGGTACTCCATAGATCAGCGCTGTCCAATTAGCGGCCCGCTGGCTGCTAATTGGACAGCCTTATGCTACCCCATAATTTTTTGTCAACTTATATTACTTTACTTGATATGCAATCTTCAACTTACTCATTCTGTAAATTTTACAAAACAATCTTAAGCCGATCGGCAAACTTCTGAAACCTTTTAAAAGCAATGCGGCGTCATCAAACGTCGGCGTCTTATTACTGCAGCTTCATCAAACAAATGATTTGATGAAGCTGCAGTAATAAGAAGCATCTAACGACAGCACGAATCGTTTTAACTGGGCATGCATTGTCGAATGTTGCACTGTATTGTGCACCACGAGACAATGTGGCGGCATTTCGCTGAGACTAAACGACGTAATGGAAAAGGTTGTCAAAATTACCAATTTAATTCGTGGCGGAAATCGTTCTCTTACACACAGAAAATTTAAAACTTCTTTGGACGAACTGCATGCCGAGTACGGCGATCTGCTTTTACATAGTTAATATTCGATGGTTAAGTGCCGGAAAATGCCTCAAGAGATTTTTTATACTTCGAAATGAAATTCATTTTTTTTCTCACGGAAGTGGTAGAAAGATGAATTTCATTTACAAAAAAGATTATTTAAATGTCTTGAATAAATCCTTACAAGGAAAAGACCAAAACGTGTGCTGTCTTTATAATCATGTTACTGGGTTTAGAAACAAATTACAATTGTTGAAATCAAATTTGCAGGAAAACAATTTAATTCATTTTTAAACTTGTAAAGAGTTATACGAAGAAATGAAGCAACTTAGTAAAACAGTTAATTTTTAAAAAATTGTTCCTAAATTAGATATCGTAATTGAAGATCTTAATATAAGATTTTCTCAATTGGATGACGTTAAGAAAAGTTTAAATTTATTCAGTAATCCATTAAATATTGATATTAGCACCGTAGATCCTAAATATCAAATGGAATTATGTGACCTTCAGGCCGACCCAATTATTGCAGCTAATAGAGAAACTGGAATAGAACTGTTCAAACTTTTGCCTAAAGAAAAATATCCAAAAATGAAAGATTTCGGACTTCAAATAATTTCTATGTTCTGAAGTACATAGAAATTATTTGAATCTGCAATAATGACATCTGCGAGCGCGCATTTTTTTTACATGAAGTATATAAAATCAAAGTCCAGAAACTGCTTGAAAGACTCTTCACTTGAACATATACTTCAGCTAGCAACAACAAATATCGATATGGACGTAAAAGAAATTATTCCCCAACAACTACGGCTATAATGCTCCCATTAAATTAATTAAATATTTGATAAGAGTTATAAATTTTATCTTGGTTTATTATTACTTATTATTTTTCGTATAAAAAAAATAACTTTTCGAGGTGACATGAACCGACTTTTCAATTACCTATCCTCTCCTATTCTTTTTTTTTTGGCCCGCGAAATGTTGGCAAAAGAAAAAATGGCCCCCTCGGTCTCAGAGAAGTCGGACAGCACTGACTTAGACTGTTAGGAAGTCTGATGGTGACCTGCCATCAGTAGACGTCCAAAGAAATATTCTTTGGGGGTGGGGAGGTTAAGAGGTCACTATCGACAACTGAACTTGTTGGGACAGAGCTCCGGTTTAGATTATAAATCTTTCGGCCGTTTCCCTTCCCTTGTGTGTGTGTGGGGGGGGGGGATGGCTCAGTCGGTATGGCGCCGGGTTCGTAATCTGTATTTCCCAGGTTCGAGTCCCAGCTGGGTCAGCGTTGAGATTTATCTCCGCAAAATTCTCCGCCTTGCCCACGGTCAGTAGGAGACACCGATGGGCTTGGAAAGGCCGTCGTCCGTCGGATGGGACGTTAAGCCGTGGCCCCGTGTGCGGGAGAGCCATATCTTATGAACGTTAAAGAACACGCTGGATGGCCTTGACGGGAGATTACCATCTGTCTCCCAACAGCTGTTCCAGTGGGTCCCCTCCCCCAACCTTCTCTGAGCCTTCGGGGTCCTTGTGACCTGGCCATTTAGCCCATGGTGTGCAAAAAAGTGCCTCTCAGAGGTAAAACAACCCAACGTTAAAGAACACGCTGGATGGCCTTGACGGGAGGCTACCATCTGTCTCCCAACAGCTGTTCCAGTGGGTCCCCTCCCCCAACCTTCTCTGAGCCTTCGGGGTCCTTGTGACTGGCCATTTAGCCCATGGTGTGCAAAAAAGTTGCGCTCAGAGGTAAAACAACCCAACCTTCCCTTGTGATCACCACTGGCTGACAGAATATAAAATCCGATATGTTCCATTAGATAATGAGGAAACAGGAAACTGGCATTAATCATTTCCGAATTAAATCCTCATTAGGTATTACTCTTCTGAACGACAAAGGATCCCTTCAGCCAAATCATTTCACACCTTTTCCGTGATCATCACTTTGTCTCTGTAAACGTCATCCGTCATCTATGTCCTTGTAGGGAGAAATTTCAATCATTAGCCGAAAGGAGTCCTTTGGAAACGGAGCTTTTCGTGAAAGGTTGCAACATCCGGGAAAACATCCGGGAAAGAATCAGAGGAAGTTAAACACTGAAAATCGTTCCTGAACTGTGGAGAGGAAGATTGGGACTCTTTTGCTTGCAAAAACTGATGCAGCAGATAAATTAATGATCTCTTGAAGCTTTCTCCTAGACACAAATTTCGTTTATCCACTACGTAATGGCAACACGAAACTAAAACTGTGATTGCAAAACTTATCAGAATATCCTGAAATTTTTAGAAAAGTAGACAGGCATTCCGTGTTTATAGCAAAATGCGAAATTCAAGTACAAATCTGCTTCTAAAGAAGTGATGAAACTAAGACAATAGACTTGTTTTATTAGTAAAAATAATTAGTTTAAACTTAATCTCACTAGCTGAGCATTTTTTCAATAATGAAGGCGACTCAGAATTATAATTCTTTTAGTGTAATGGTTTCGCAAACGTGTGCCTTGAGCCTGTGCAAAGTGTGCCGTAGCATTCATGTGAAGAAGTCTAAAAATAAGCTCTGAAATATTAAAACCCGGAAATCTATATAATAAAAGGTGTCTGTCTGTGAGTCTGTCTGTCTGTGGCAGCCATAACTCATCGGGAAATCAAGGTACACACTCCACATTTTCAGAGAAAGTTTCTGGTTGTAGTCCGGATTGCAGTGCTTGCTAGAATCAAAAATATTTACCATGCTATTCCTACAGGAAACGAGAATCGCTATCAAATTTACTGTTGCCATTTTCTGCTCCCTAACTATGAAAGTAATGATTTAAAATAGCATTTTAATCCTCTGCTGCAAATCTGATGCCGTTGCCAGATTCCCTATATTTCCAAAAGCATTATTTAGTCGTTTTATTGCAGCTAGGGACCTGATGTTCTAACCAAAAATAGGGTCGGGCAGGGGGAACCCGTGTACGAAATTTTGGACCTTTCTGTGAAGTACGTCGGGAATTACAGAATGCCAAAATCTGACCAAATAAATATATGGGTCGTTTGTCACGGGCTCTGAAAAGCGCGCGCCGAGTCAGCAATAACCTTTGCAACAATGGGAAATTCTTCGTGTTCAAACTGTGATAAAATGTCGGGGGAGGGGGGATGCTCACGAAACTAACCTTTAGTGCAGGAAACAAAAAAAAAATATGCAGATTAAAAGTGAGACACGATCTGTCACAATTTGTGTAGAAACGAAGCCACCGGCCAAGTGAGAACCTGATTTTTAAACCAATCACCGGGCCACACGGGGGACACTGTGCAGGAAATTTGGACCGTGCAAACGAATATCACGGGAGCCATAGGGCGGCGAAATTTGTGGTAACGGAAATAAAATCTGATAGCTTACGCAGAAACTAAACCACGAGCTATGAGAGAGCTCGCTGAAGTCGACAACGATCCAAGTCAACACCGGGCAAATTTCTTCCTATTGAAAATCTGTGCTAAAATGTCGGGGGGGGGGGGGGGTATTACAAAATTTACCTTTGGTGCAGTGAAAAGAATATACTGGTTAAAAGTGACACTCGGGCAGCGCCGGGTAAGTTCAGCTAGTATGACTTAAATGAGCATTTTTAATGTATATACAGTCTCTCAAAAAAATTAAAAAAATACAGATTTCAGAATTGAAATTGATATATTATATATATGTTAATTGATCTCAATATTGATGATCCTGAGCATCCTCTCATTGGTCAGAACTGTCAATAGCCGAAGATAATACAAATTGCTTCCGTTTCCTTTATTAATGCTAATTCATTTCCCATATCAGTGAAGTCGACTCAATCAGACATCAGCTGGATCTATACTATCTGGCACGATTTTTTCAGAAATTAGTGATCTGGCAACCTTCGTGTTACACGAAAATAAAAAATGTTAAATTTAAAAATTACAGAGCTTTGACGTTAGTTTCCAATTTACATAATTATAGAGTTGTAAAGTAGTAACCTAATTTTTGTGCACCAATGTAGATGAGGTATACGGCACTGCTTTAGATATGCTTCACCTAAGATGGCTGTCCTTCTTTTGAATGATGTTGCCAAAATCTACTAACCTAATATATTACATTATCAGAATTTCCTAGCATCGCTCGGACCTCAATATACTAACTCAGAGTAGCAGATGTGTTCGCAGACATTCGTTCACATCCGGTGTGACGTTACTAGTGGCGAAAGATTTTGGCACCCCCTATTTCCACACCTGTTAGACCGATCAGTCCAGAATTTGGTGTGGTAGTCCCACTAAGGTCTTGGTGCGTGGAGTTTGCAAATCGGGTTCCTAGCCGCGCTGGGTTAGGGATTTAACCCTCCACAAATGTTCGAAATTATCTGGTGGCGCTGATAATCGCCTTCCTTATGAATGGAGAGTCGAAAGTTAGGAACGGGGTAGTACAGTCGCTCAAAAAAGTATCCGAACACTATGGCTGATTACAGAATTCAGATAAAATATATGGCAACGATTTTTTTAGAAATTAGTGATCTGGCAACCTTCGTGTCACGTGATTACAGAATTCAGGAAAAATATCTGGAGCGTGTACAGCAACTGTACACGCTCCAGTTACCGTTCACAGCAAACTGGAGCGTGTGCAGTTACTGCACACGCTCCAGTTTGCTGTGAACGGTAATTGCACACGCTCAATATTTCTGTGAGTGGGCCCACACGATCTAGTATCAAAATAATATGACCAGCTATGTACGGTATCGATGTGCCAAGTTATTAATGGATAGACGCTTCGCAGCGAACTTTTGGAAGAGGGCCTGATTTTTGCGGTCGAAAACCTGACAGTAGATTAAGTCACGATGAAATAAAGCTGTAGAAAAAGTCAGGCATGGGCAAACCACGGCTCGCCGCCTCTCTTTGAGCGAACCGCGAGCTACTGATGACAAAGAAATTTTTAAAACAAGAAAAGAACGCACAGAGGAGAAGTCCGACTGCTGCGAAATGAATTCTCATTAAAATAATTTAAAAAAAATTGTATTGTTTTGTTTCACTTTAATTAAAATGTTCACTGCCATTCCATTTCACCTTTCCATGTGGCGATTCAGCTAAAAAAACTTTTCCACGCTTGGTCGAGGGGAAGATCTCTCTGAAATACATCAAATGGATTTGCGCAGACTACTGTGTGCTCGGGGCGGGGGTGGCTCAGTCGGTAGCGCGCCAGGCTCGTAATCTGTAGTCCCAGCTGGGTCAGCGTTGAGATTTATCTCCGCAAAATTCCCCGCCCTGCCCACGGTCAGTAGGGGACACCGATGGGCTTGGAAAGTCCGCTGTCCGTCGGATGGGGCGTTAAGCCGTGGCCCCGTGTGCGGGAGAGCCATACCCTGTGCACGTTAAAGAACACACTGGATGGCCTTGACGGGAGACTACCATCTGTCTCCCAACAGCTGTTCCAGTGGGTCCCCTCCCCCAACCTTCTCTGAGCCTTCGGGGTCCATGTGATCTGGCCATTTAGCCCATGGTGTGCAAAAAAGTGCCGCTCAGAGGTAAAACAACCCAACCTACTGTGTGCTCTGGAAAGCGAGAAAACGTTGGAAAATAAATAAATGAACAGCGTTTTCGTATATAATAAAAGGCAAGAGTTATATCGCATTTTTTTTTCCTTTAAGTTTAATATAAATTATTTTGACTGAGAGTTTCGACGAGTGGATGCTGTGGGCGATGCAGATGAGTTCGGGACCTGGCTGCACTGAGCGAACCTTGGCTCTCCCTATAAATAGTACAGAAGGTTTCTGACTCAGTATTAATTTCCAATTTTGCTTATAAAGGAGGAAAATTAAGTGAAAAATACCAATTAAATAATATTTTGTGATTTTGATTTCAACCATTTAATCAATCTGCAGCAATTAAAATTAATAAGCACTATTTTTCCTTTGATTATTTTTTCGGGTAGTCTTTCTCTTTCATTAATGTGAAACAGTTTTATATTGATATTAAGATAACTTGAGAAATTTCCCCTCAAGCATCTGCTTGCCTCAGCGGTCTGGACAAGAGCCTGTCATTTTAATGCGCCATAAAGAAGTATATATGTGGGGAGGACGAAAGGGGAAAGGCAGAAAGGGGGACCCCAAAAGAGAAACATCGCTGCTTTATCCGAGGTTCGAACTCTTTGAGATCAAGAGCGCTAACCACTTGGCAACTCGGATGGCATAACGATATTGATCAAGAATAATCAGTTTCTACAAATTATTCCGTTCAAAATAAGAATAAGTTTTTTTTTGTTATAAAATAATAACTATTAAAGTTTATAAAAATAACTCATAATGCGAATAACGAACAAATGATGTGACTTCTGTATAACAGGTTTCACGGTCAGCATTTCTTTCTATTTGCTAGCTGGCTCGAGCTGATGTGAGCTCGATGATTATTCAAGTAGTTCGAGCCCGAAAGGGGGAGGGGGCTATAAATATGAAAATTGTTATTCACTTGGAGCCAAATTTCATAATGCCATTTAATGGTAATCGATGGGAAACTTAATTACAGTTAATATTGGTGATCCTGAGCATCCTCTCATTGGTCAGAGCTGTCAATAGCCGAAGATAATACAAATTGCTTCCGTTTCCTTTATTAATGCTAATTCATTTCCCATATCAGGTGAAGTCGACTCAATCAGACATCAGCTGGATCTACTGAACATGCGCAAGTTCTCTATTCTTGGGTTGGGTTGTTTTACCTCTGAGCGGCACTTTTTTGCACACCATGGGCTAAATGGTCAGGTCACAAGGACCCCGAAGGCTCAGAGAAGGTTGGGGGAGGGGACCCACTGGAACAGCTGTTGGGAGACAGATGGTAGCCTCCCGTCAAGGCCATCCAGCGTGTTCTTTAACGTACACAGGGTATGGCTCTCTCCCACACACGGGCCACGGCTTAACGTCCCATCCGACGGACGGCGGCCTTTCCAAGCCCATCGGTGTCCCCTACTGACCGTGGGCAGGGCGGGGAATTTTGCGGAGATAAATCTCAACGCTGACCCAGCTGGGACTCGAACCTGAGAACTACAGATTACGAGCCTGGCGTGCTACCGACTGAGCCACCCCCGCCCGTCTCTATTCTTGGAGGGCATAACTGAAACATAGACAAGCCCTAGAATGACACGTGGTACAATAGTTGTTCACCAAGAACTAGGTCTCCTTAGATAAAAAAGAGTCTAAATGACATTGCATAAGAAACGCTTATTGAGTCATAATCGTTAGTTTTGCGAATTCATATTTATGTGCTTGAAATATTAATGCAAATGTACTAACATAAAGTATCATGTCATAACGCGACTCTTAAGCTCTTTATAAACAGAAAACACCTCTTCGGTCAAGGTCAACGCAAGAAGAATCTCAAGGACACAAGGAGTTATGATGATGGGCATGCGCAATTCTCCCGATCTGCTCATTCATCTTCAAATTTCAAGACTTTAGCGAAGCGCAATTAGGGTGTGTGCACTAACAACACTTCCAACTGTTATGGGGCGTTTGGAACAGGAAATTTAAGAAAAAATTTTTAACTACTTTTTTTTAATAATAATTTAGTTTGGGAAGAAGTTCAACAATTAATTTTACTCCAACAACAAAAAATATTCCGGGAATTTATGTTGTGTGGACTGCTGGAATCGTTCGAGGTACAGTCGCTCAAAAAAAAAATATCCGAACAGTATGGTTGATTATAGAATTCAAAAAAATAACTGGCAACGATTTTTTTAGAAATTAGTGATCTGACAACCTTCGTATCACGTGACACGAAGGTTGCCAGATCATTAATTTCTAAAAAAATCGTTGCCAGTTATTTTTTTCTGAATTCTGTAATCAACCGTAATGTTCGGATATTTTTTTTTTTGAGCAATTGTACGACGAGGCGATTTCCATTTGTACGAATAAGGCTGTAATGAATAGAACCTGCATTCGAAGCATGTGGCGCTATTTATCCGACTGAGTAACATTATTCATTAGGATCATTATGGGAAGTTTTCTGACAGATTCATTCAAACGGCAATAAAAACTTTCTCCACAAGAACACAAATCACTTATGTTCCATTTCAGGATCAGTTTACCGCACTTGTTTTTTCCCCACTGAACTAAACTTCACTTCTAATTGAAGTTTATTGTTAACTGAAACTATATCCAGAAATAGTTGGGGCGGGGGTGGCTCAGTCGGTAGCGCGCCAGGCTCGTAATCTCTAGTTCCCAGGTTCGAGTCCCAGCTGAGTCAGCGTTGAGATTTATCTCCGCAAAATTCCCCGCCCTGCCCACGGTCAGTAGGGGACACCGATGGGCTTGGAAAGGCCGCCGTCCGTCGGATGGGGCGTTAAGCCGTGGCCCCGTGTGCTGGAGAGCCATACCCTGTGCACGTTAAAGAACACACTGGATGGCCTTGACGGGAGACTACCATCTGTCTCCCAACAGCTGTTCCAGTGGGTCCCCTCCCCCAACCTTCTCTGAGCCTTCGGGGTCCTTGTGACCTGGCCATTTAGCCCATGGTGTGCAAAAAAGTGCCGCTCAGAGGTAAAACAACACAACCCAGAAATAGTTTTCGTGATCAGACCATTGCTTTTGTAGCTATTATCTTTTTAAGCTTGTTTCACAATGAAGAACAGTTTTCGTTCAAACTCTCTAACGGCTTTCCTAGCATCATCATCACCTCCTCGTGCAGCGAATGTTTATCTCAGAATTCCGTTAAACGAATTCCGAAGAACGCTTTCGAATTGAAGCGCGTGTCTCCCGCTTCCAGTCGTCCCCTCAATGCCTCTCTCGTCCTCCATTCTCAGAGCGTCCACTTCTTCTGCTAATGAGTGGCGGCGACAGGATCGGATTTCCGTCTCCTTCACTTCTTTTGCGTCTTCAAAGCTCTTGAAATTCCCAAGGCTAAGCAGTTGACGTCCTCCGACGATTTGTCTGATTTCACCCTCCAGCAGACGCGCCCATTCCCCCCCCCCCCCCCCCCCCCCGCGCGAGCCGATTGGTTGGTCAAGTGTTGGATCCCATTGTATGGAAATGCTGCTATTCTGGAGTCTCGGTTCGAGTCCCGACGTCAAAGCGTGGGCGTTTGTTCTCTCAAACTTCCAAATTGTCAGCTCTGTGGATCTGATGACCAATCGAAAAAGCAAAAAGTGTCATGGCCCAACTGCAGAATCGTGTCACAACCCGCCATTTTTTTTCTCCAAAAGTTCCGGCAGTCGTGATCGACATCAATGGAACGACATATTTTCAAACAGAAAAAAAATCCATCGACATCCGCGAACAAAAGAAAAAAATTAGCCCCATTAGTAAACCAATTAGCAGCCTTTCTAAGGTGGTTAACATGACGTAATTTGAATGCACTCTGTCATAACTCTATATGTCACATTAAGTGATGTGGCAAGTGCCGATTCCCACATTGCACAGTAAAACATGCAATCATGGTTTGATTCATGTCAAAACGGCATCCTGGTATTTTAATTATGAACAAGCACGGAGATTCCTTCCGTTCCTTCGATCAGAGGGGCCAGGCCATAACTATGGCCCCTAATGATCTGCAGTTCGACAAACACTATAACATATACTAAAACATTCAAACACAAATTAAAATGAATATGAAATATTCAATTCAATGAAAGTTGAATTATATTAACATAATCAACAAACTGCAGAAGAAGCGGTAAATTTCCTCATACATCTATGTGCTCATAAACACACAGACTGCTCAAGCAACCATGGGCTACAGAGGACCAATCAGACTGCTCAAGCAACCGTGGGCTATAGAGGACCAATCAGACTGCTCAAGCAACCGTGGGCTACAGAGGACCAATCAGACTGCTCAAGCAACCGTGGGCTACAGAGGACCAATCAGACTGCTCAAGCAACCGTGGGCTACAGAGGACCAATCAGACTGCTCAAGCAACCGTGGGCTACAGAGGACCAATCAGACTGCTCAAGCAACCGTGGGCTACAGAGGACCAATCAGATTGCTCAAGCAACCGTGGGCTACAGAGGACCAATCAGACTGCTCAAGCAACCATGGGCTACAGACGACCAATCAGACTGCTCAAACAACCGTGGGCTACAGAGGACCAATCAGACTGCTCAAGCAACCGTGGGCTACAGAGGACCAATCAGACTGCTCAAGCAACCGTGGGCTACAGAGGACCAATCAGACTGCTCAAGCAACCGTGGGCTACAGAGGACCAATCAGACTGCTCAAGCAACCGTGGGCTACAGAGGACCAATCAGACTGCTCAAGCAAAAAGGACTGCTCAAGCAGAGGACCAATCAGACTGTGCAACTTACTTCTCCGATCTCATCTCTCGTGAGGTCTCTTTGGTCATTAGCCAAGCACGCTAAGCACTCAGCCAAAAGAAAAATTTGCTTTTTTTCATGCATTTCGTTCCATTTTTGCCCCCATTCAGTGTCCATTTAGTGATGCATTGCATTGAAATTCGCTTTCAGGGAATTCAACGGGCCAATTCTGAACGTGGCCAGAATTCTAGATCATTCACGTATCCGAACGAAGTAATGTCAGTCATTCATCCCACAGTATACAAGTTGGGGTGTTTTACCTCTGAGCGGCACTTTTTTGCACACCATGGGCTAAATGGCCAGGCCATATAAGGACCCTGCGGGCTCAGGGATGGTTGGGGGAGGGGACCCACAGGAACAGCTATTGAGAGACAGATGGTAGCCGCCGGTCAAGGCCATCCAGCGTGTTCTTTAACGTGCACAGGGTGTAACTCTCCCGAACACTGAATCACGGCTTAACGACCCATCTGACGGACGGCGGTCTTTCCAAGCCCACTAATATCCCCTACCGACCAAGGGCAGGGCAGGGAGTTTTGTGGAGATAAATCTCAACGCTGACCAATCTGTGACTCGATTCCGATAGGGGACCACCTTGACGTGGAGGTGGTGGTGAGGGGGGGGGGCTTGTGGCCCAGTGCAGTCGAAGGCTCTGCTGACCGGTTTGGGCCCCGATTGGACAGAGCTAAGATCATTTTGAGGTCGAAGGCTCTGCTGACCGGTTTCGGCCCCGATTGGACAGAGCTAAGATCATTTTGAGGTCGAAGGCTCTGCTGACCGGTTTGGGCCCCGATTGGACAAAGCTAAGATCATTTTGAGGTCGAAGGCTCTGCTGAGCGGTTTGGGCCCCGATTGGACAGAACTAAGATCATTTTTAGGTCGAAGGCTCTGCTGACCGGTTTGGGCCTCGATTGGACAGAGCTAAGATCATTTTGAGGTCGAAGGCTCTGCTGACCGGTTTGGGCCCCGATTGGACAGAGCTAAGATCATTTTGAGGTCGAAGGCTCTGCTGACCGGTTTGGGCCCCGATTGGACAGAGCTAAGATCATTTTGAGGTCGAAGGCCCTGCTTACCGGTTTGGGCCTCGATTGGACAGAGCTAAGATCATTTTTAGGTCGAAGGCTCTGCTGACCGATTTGGGCCCCAATTGGACAAAGCTAAGATCATTTTGAGGTCGAAGGCTCTGCTGACCGGTTTGGGCCCCGATTGGACAGAGCTAAGATCATTTTGAGGTCGAAGGCTCTGCTGACCGGTTTGAGCCCCGATTGGACAGAGCTAAGATCATTTTGAGGTCGAAGGCTCTGCTGACCGGTTTGGGTCCCGATTGGACAGAGCTAAGATCATTTTGAGGTCGAAGGCTCTGCTGACCGGTTTGGGCCTCGATTGGACAGAGCTAAGATCATTTTGAGGTCGAAGGCTCTGCTGACCGGTTTCGGCCCCGATTGGACAGAGCTAAGATCATTTTGAGGTCGAAGGCTCTACTGACTGGTTTGGACCCCGATTGGACAGAACTAAGATCATTTTTAGGTCGAAGGCTCTGCTGACCGGTTTGGGCCTCGATTGGACAGAGCTAAGATCATTTTGAGGTCGAAGGCTCTGCTGACCGGTTTGGGCCCCGATTGGACAGAGCTAAGATCATTTTGAGGTCGAAGGCTCTGCTGACCGGTTTGGGCCTCGATTGGACAGAGCTAAGATCATTTTGAGGTCGAAGGCTCTGCTGACCGGTTTGGGCCCCGATTGGACAGAACTAAGATCATTTTTAGGTCGAAGGCTCTGCTGACCGGTTTGGGCCTCGATTGGACAGAGCTAAGATCATTTTGAGGTCGAAGGCTCTGCTGACCGGTTTGGGCCCCGATTGGACAGAACTAAGATCATTTTTAGGTCGAAGGCTCTGCTGACCGGTTTGGGCCTCGATTGGACAGAGCTAAGATCATTTTGAGGTCAAAGGCTCTGCTGACCGGTTTGGGCCCCGATTGGACAGAGCTAAGATCATTTTGAGGTCGAAGGATCTGCTGACCGGTTTGGGCCCCGATTGGACAGAACTAAGATCATTTTTAGGTCGAAGGCTCTGCTGACCGGTTTGGGCCTCGATTGGACAGAGCTAAGATCATTTTGAGGTCAAAGGCTCTGCTGACCGGTTTGGGCCCCGATTGGACAGAGCTAAGATCATTTTGAGGTCGAAGGATCTGCTGACCGGTTTGGGCCCCGATTGGACAGAGCTAAGATCATTTTGAGGTCGAAGGCTCTGCTGACCGGTTTGAGCCCCGATTGGACAGAGCTAAGATCATTTTGAGGTCGAAGGCCCTGCTGACCGGTTTGGGCCCCGATTGGACAGAGCTAAGATCATTTTGAGGTCGAAGGCTCTGCTGACCGGTTTGGGCCCCGATTGGACAGAGCTAAGATCATTTTGAGGTCGAAGGCCCTGCTGACCGGTTTGGGCCCCGATTGGACAGAGCTAAGATCATTTTGAGGTCGAAGGCTCTGCTGACCGGTTTGGGCCCCGATTGGACAGAGCTAAGATCATTTTGAGGTCGAAGGCTCTGCTGACCAGTTTGGACCCCGATTGGACAGAGCTAAGATCATTTTGAGGTCGAAGGCTCTGCTGACTGGGTTGGGGCCCCGATTGACAGAGCTAAGATCATTTTGAGGTCGAAGGCTCTGCTGACCGGTTTGGGCCCCGATTGGACAAAGCTAAGATCATTTTGAGGTCGAAGGCTCTGCTGACCGGTTTGGGCCCCGATTGGACAGAGCTAAGATCATTTTGAGGTCGAAGGCTCTGCTGACCGGTTTGGGCCCCGATTGGACAGAGCTAAGATCATTTTGAGGTCGAAGGCCCTGCTGACCGGTTTGGGCCCCGATTGGACAGAGCTAAGATCATTTTGAGGTCGAAGGCCCTGCTGACCGGTTTGGGCCCCGATTGGACAGAGCTAAGATCATTTTGAGGTCGAAGGCTCTGCTGACCGGTTTGGGCCCCGATTGGGCAGAGCTAAGATCATTTTGAGGTCGAAGGCTCTGCTGACCAGTTTGGACCCCGATTGGACAGAGCTAAGATCATTTTGAGGTCGAAGGCTCTGCTGACTGGGTTGGGGCCCCGATTGACAGAGCTAAGATCATTTTGAGGTCGAAGGCTCTGCTGACCGGTTTCGGCCCCGATTGGACAGAACTAAGATCATTTTTAGGTCGAAGGCTCTGCTGACTGGGTTGGGGCCCCGATTGACAGAGCTAAGATCATTTTGAGGTCGAAGGCTCTGCTGACCGGTTTGGGCCCCGATTGGACAGAACTAAGATCATTTTTAGGTCGAAGGCTCTGCTGACCGGTTTGGGCCTCGATTGGACAGAGCTAAGATCATTTTGAGGTCAAAGGCTCTGCTGACCGGTTTGGGCCCCGATTGGACAGAGCTAAGATCATTTTGAGGTCGAAGGATCTGCTGACCGGTTTGGGCCCCGATTGGACAGAGCTAAGATCATTTTGAGGTCGAAGGCTCTGCTGACCGGTTTGAGCCCCGATTGGACAGAGCTAAGATCATTTTGAGGTCGAAGGCCCTGCTGACTGGTTTGGGCCCCGATTGGACAGAGCTAAGATCATTTTGAGGTCGAAGGCTCTGCTGACCGGTTTGAGCCCCGATTGGACAGAGCTAAGATCATTTTGAGGTCGAAGGCCCTGCTGACCGGTTTGGGCCCCGATTGGACAGAGCTAAGATCATTTTGAGGTCGAAGGCTCTGCTGACCGGTTTGGACCCCGATTGGACAGAGCTAAGATCATTTTGAGGTCGAAGGCTCTGCTGACTGGGTTGGGGCCCCGATTGACAGAGCTAAGATCATTTTGAGGTCGAAGGCTCTGCTGACCGGTTTCGGCCCCGATTGGACAGAGCTAAGATCATTTTGAGGTCGAAGGCTCTGCTGACCGGTTTGAGCCCCGATTGGACAGAGCTAAGATCATTTTGAGGTCGAAGGTCTGCTGACCGGTTTGGGCCCCGATTGGACAGAGCTAAGATCATTTTGAGGTCGAAGGCTCTGCTGACCGGTTTGGGCCCCGATTGGACAGAGCTAAGATCATTTTGAGGTCGAAGACTCTGCTGACCGGTTTGAGCCCCGATTGGACAGAGCTAAGATCATTTTGAGGTCGAAGGTCTGCTGACCGGTTTGGGCCCCGATTGGACAGAGCTAAGATCATTTTGAGGTCGAAGGCTCTGCTGACCAGTTTGAGCCCCGATTGGACAGAGCTAGATCATTTTGAGGTCGAAGGTCTGCTGACCGGTTTGGGCCCCCGATTGGACAGAGCTAAGATCATTTTGAGGTCGAAGGCTCTGCTGACCGGTTTGGGCCCCGATTGGACAGAGCTAAGATCATTTTGAGGTCGAAGGCTCTTGTGACCGGTTTAGGGCCCCGATTGGACAGAGCTAAGATCATTTTGAGGTCGAAGGCTCTTGTGACCGGTTTGGGCCCGATTGGACAGAGCTAAGATCATTTTGAGGTCGAAGGCTCTGCTGACCGGTTTGGGGCCCCAATTGTACAGAGCTAAGATCATTTTGAGGTCGAAGGCTCTGCTGACCGGTTTGGGCCCCGATTGGACAGAGCTAAGATCATTTTGAGGTCGAAGGCTCTGCTGACCGGTTTGGGCCCCGATTGGACAGAGCTAAGATCATTTTGAGGTCGAAGAACTCTGCTGACCGGTTTGGGCCCCGATTGGATAGAGCTAAGATCATTTTGAGGTCGAAGGCTCTGCTGACCGGTTTGGGCCCCGATTGGACAGAGCTAAGATCATTTTGAGGTCGAAGGCTCTGCTGACCGGTTTGGGCCCCGATTGGACAGAGCTAAGATCATTTTGAGGTCGAAGACTCTGCTGACCGGTTTGGGCCCCGATTGGATAGAGCTAAGACCTTCATCCCAGAGACTCAGGGGAGTCGTTAGGGGCCCTGCTGAACCACTTGGTCCGTCTAGTAGGATAGGGCCCCATATTCAAAATGTGGGTCCAACGAAGAGTTCCCACCCCGGGAGCCGAGTCAACTTGGATCTACATATCCTTGTTTGTGGCTAACCGGGGCGCAGATTAAATTATGGTTTTGACCGATGGATGAGCTTTCCTTCTATAGGACTGCTTGCCATTAGGCAATCGGGGATGAGCTGTATCTATATGGTACTGTCTTGCCCTGACCGTAATTAGTGGCGAAATTGGCATTTCCCTATATGGTAGTGCCTTTTGCCGGAACTAGTGGGATTTGTTTCATAAATATATTTACCTGTGACTCGAACCTGGGAACTGCAGATTACAAGCCTCACGCGCTACTAACTGAGACACGGGTTACAAGTTAGGATGTGGTTTGGGTGAAGTCTGAAGTTGATGCCCTTAATCAATCACCGACATAGAAACATACGTAGCTGCTTTCACTGATTTCAGCGCCACCTGTAGTGATTAGTAGAAACACAGGAACCATTGACCAACAGAGAGCAATGAAAGGTCGGTTTTGTTTTCGTAAATTGTAAACTGAAGTGAATCCTTTTATATCAGTTTTAATGCAGAGTTTGAAATTTTTAAGCTGGGTGAACTCAAAAAATAAAAATTCCATGATACACTTGGTAAATAACAATGTTTGGCTTGACTAATATTATTGCTTAAATTGCCATATTAATCAGTTAAAAGAAAGAAGCAGCAATTTTTTTCGTTATCTTTCAGTCTGTCTGTAGACATTAACCCTTTTTTTTTTCAGAGATAAATAGAAAATTCTTTGTGGGTGTGACAGGTATTCAAGAGTTATCAGAATTCTCACCTTCCGAATATTCCAACAGTTTTTTAGATTTGTCCAGCTGCTCCCTTGAGGGAGGGGGAACCCACAGCCCGCGTGCACCTGGACCTGAGATGACGTATATGTGGTAAAAAGGTCAATTTCTGATCGAATATGAGACTGAGAAACTTGGTCTCGGCCACAATTGGAATGGACACACCTGGATCGTGTGGGCTCACTCACGGAAATATTGAGCGTGTGCAGTTACCGTTTACAGCAACATGGAGCGTGTGCAGTTACCGTTCACAGCAACATGGAGCGTGTGCAGTAACTGCACACGCTCCAGTTTGCTGTGAACGGTAACTGGAGCGTGTACAGTTGCTGTACATGCTCCAGATATTTTTCCTGAATTCTGTCAAGCCGGAGCTCGGGTTCCAAGTGAAGATTACGCTTGTGGCAAAATTGCATGCAAGCAGTCTTCTGTGGGGAGAACGGAAACCCGTTTGCCGTCGCCCAAACCGAAATATTGTTCAGGGCAATTTGCAGTTGTCTTTCAATGACCCTCATGCTGGACAAAGAGCAAAAGATGCTAAAATCTCTTAACATAGAGAGCATTGCCTACAGAATGAGGAAGTTGTCTAGTAATAGAATTAATCTTGACAACGAAAAGCGTAACAGTCAGATTGCAGCCTTGTGGCACCCCCTGTTCTTGGGGGTATGACCACGACAGAGTGTTGCAGACACGGACACGAAAAGAACGTGACGATAAGAAGTTGGAGATGAAGATCAGCGTGTGACCTCTCAAGCCGAAGCTACGGAGATCACGAAGAATGCCGAATCTCCAAGCTATGTTGTATGCTTTTTCGATGTCAAAGAAAATTGACGCCAGGTGCTCTCTACGTAATAATGAATTTCTGATAGCCAATTCGAGGCGTATCAGATGGTCACAAGAGTTGACCGTTACCTGCGAAAGCCACACTGGGTGTTGGAAAGAAGGTTGTGGTGTTCTAAATATCAGATGAGTCTGGCATTTGCCATTCTTTCCAACGCCTTGCACATGCAGCTCGTCAACGCAATGGGACGATAATTGGAAAGAATCTTGGAATCCTTTCCTGGCTTTGGCAAGGCCAAGATTATGGCCTCCCACCAGGAGTCCGGAAACTGCTCCTCAAGGAAAATGTGATTGAAAAGATGGAGCAGCCAGATTTCCACGGAATCGCTTCGCAGAATGAAGCGATTCGGTGGAGGACGAACCAAGATCTGGGCAACCAAACACTTCCATCAATGTACAGTCGCTCAAAAAAGTATCCGAACACCATGGTTGATTACAGAATTCATAAAAATCTGGTGTATTCATTTTTTACATAATTCATATGTAAAGGAAAATAGAACTTTCAATTGTACATTTAATAATAAAATAACGGTAACTGCACACGCTCAATATTTCCGTGAGTGAGCTCACACGATCTAGTATCAAAATAATATGACCACCTACAGTCGCTCAAAAAAACATCCGAACACTATGGTTGATTACAGAATTCAGGAAAAATATCTGGCAACTACTTTTTTTTAGAAATTAGTGATCTGGAAATCGTGTCACGTGACACGAAGGTTGCCAGATCACTAATTTATAAAAAAAAATCATTGCCAAATATTTTTTCTCAATTTTGCAATCAACCATAGTGTTCGGATGTTTTTTTTTCGGCGACTGTATAACAAATCGCCCGAGCCCAGGCTATTCTCAATTAAGACCGCAAAATAACCCTTCTCACACTAGTAGCAAGGATGAGCCTTTCTTATGTCAGTGTTCATGTAATAGTGACATTATCTACTACTGCTCGAAAATGTGAAGAATTTGTATTCGCTGATTTGTTGATGTGCTTTCGAACTGATTGGAAAGGTTTCAAGAGAAAGGCTTGGGTTGGGTTGTTTTACCTATGAGCTGCACTTTTTTGCACACCATGGGCTAAATGGCCAGATCACATGGACCCCGAAGGCTCAGAGAAGGTTGGGGGAGGGGACCCACTGGAATAGTTGTTGGGAGACAGATGGTAGCCTCCCGTCAATGCCATCCAGCGTGTTCTTTAACGTGCACAGGGTATGACTCTCCCGCACACGGGGCCATGTCTTAACGTCCCATCCGACGGACGGCGGGCGGCCTTTCCAAGCCCATCGGTGTCCCCTACTGACCGTGAGCAGGGCGGGGAATTTTGCGGAGATAAATCTCAACGCTGACCCAGCTGGGACTCGAACCTGGGAACTACAGATTACGAGCCTGGCGCGCTACCGACGAAGCCACCCCCGCCCCCAAGAGAAAGGCGAAGAAGGTTTTGTACAGCGTAGCCTACAAAATTTCGAGCAGTGAGGTCTGCCGGGAAACAAATGGCTCTGGTGCTTTTTCATTCCAAAGGGTATTCTCTTAACACATTTTATACCACGGGGTGTCAACAATGATTAAAGAAGCTTATGCAAAAATCTTTCTGGCAAAACGTCGCGACTAACGGTTCTCAAACTGTGGGTCGCGATCAGCTTGGAAGAGTATCGTAAATCTGTGATAGTTTCGTATTTGCCAGTATTTTTTATAAATTTTTCTTTCACAACAATATAGGTCCTATATTGTTGCAAGAGGAAGACGCCATTCACTTAATTTCATCTCCGATTCTGGGGGGTCGCATTAATTTATTTTAATTTTAAAATTTCTGGCTTAACCTATTCAATAGGTGTTGTAAAATGAATCAACTTTATTCATCATTCAAATTTCAAATGCATATGTAAAGGAAAATAGAACTTTCAATTGTACATTTAACACGAATCAGTGCCATCTTCCTTCTTCAGAAATTCCCCGCCCTGCCCACGGTCAGTAGGGGATACCGTGGGCTCGGAAAGGCCGCCGTCCGTCGGATGAGACGTTAAGTCGTGGCCCCGTGTGCTGGAGAGCCACGTTAAAGAACACGCTGGATGGCCTTGACGGGAGGCTACTATCTGTCTCCTAACAGCTGTTCCAGTGGGTCCCCTCCCCCAACCTTCTCTGAGCCTTCGGGGTCCATGTGACCTGGCCATTTAGCCCATGGTGTGCAAAAAAGTGCCGCTCAGAGGTAAAACAACCCAACCGAAACTTTCTTCAGATGTCCCCCGCCCACCGCTGTTGCTCTTGAAAGCTACGTCATCAAAGTATTGTCAAAGTGAAGAGATGCAATTGGACAAAGGGGACGGCATAAATTAGCACAAACGATGTCCCTTTGCGCTTTCTGTGGCTGCTGAAAGCTGCCGTAAGGTCAAGCAAAAGAGATAGGATGGACTACGTTACGATTTCGCGGGGGTCACGGCTAGTTACTTCCTTTGGCCACTGGCACTCAGTGGAGAGCAAACTGGGAGTCGAGAATGGCTGCCATCTTTGATTATTGATGAAAAAGAGACGCAGATAATAAGGCAAGATTATTTCCTTTTCTGCTGAGATCTCGTCTTCTTCACATATCGCCTCTGAAGTCCTGTTAAGTCTCCTTATGCTGGAAGCTATTGCTTGAGAGGTAATTTACAGTTTGACAGGAAAGTTACCTTTGCGAATGCTCAAAGCTTCATTACTTGAAACGAGATTGTAATTTCCCTGTCTGCCTCTCCCTTACAGCTCTAACAGGTCAAGCACACAGAGACATCCCCTGACCTCTGAGTAGTCGAATTCATTGCATATTTCAATTATACGATACTATCCCCACCTGTTAAGAAGCTCGCGTCACTGTCGGGTTGTTTTACCTCTGAGCGGCACTTTTTTGCACACCATGGGCTAAATGGCTAGGTCACATGGACCCCGAAGGCTCAGAGAAGGTTGGGGGAGGGAACCCACTGGAACAGCTGTTGGGAGACAGATGGTAGCCTCCCGTCAAGGCCATCCAGCGTGTTCTTTAACGTGCACAAGGTATGGCTCTTCCGCACACGGGGCCACGGCTTAACGTCCCATCCGACGGACGGCGGCCTTTACAAGCCCATCGGTGTCACCTACTGACCGTGGGCAGAGCGGGGAATTTTTGTGGAGATAAATCTCAACGCTGACCCAGCTGGGACTCGAACCTGGGAACTACAGATTACGAGCCTGGCGCGCTACCGACTGAGCCACCCCTGCCTTGTCACTGTCAGGTAAGTTCTTTCTTTTTAAAGCCCATAAAGGAAGAAACGTATTTTTTAAAATTAATTAAAGTCAGTTCTTCGCATTATTTTGTGTAGTATTTTAATAAATCTTCATTTCTTTTTCCTTAGCTAATAAATTCGATAAAATGAAAACGAAGGTTATATAAAGGATGGACAGAGAAAAAGAGAAACAGAAATGAAATATTTTATTCAAATTTTATTTCTGAAAAAAAGTTGAAAGCAATAAAAGGGCAATATTAATTCTCGAGATGCATTTTTCTATGAGAAAATGGTAAATAGTCGTACAGTCGCTCAAAAAAGTATCCGAACGCTACGGTTGATTACAGAATTCAGAAAAAATATCTGGCAACGATTTTTTTTATATAAATTAGTGATCTGGCAACCTTCGTGTCACGTGACACGATTTCCAGATCACTAATTTCTAAAAAAATCGTTGCCAGATATTTTTTCCTGAATTCTGTAATCAACCGTAGCGTTCGGATACTTTTTTGAGCGACTGTAGGTGGTCATATTATTTTGATACTAGATCGTGTGGGCTCACTCACGGAAATATTGAGCGTGTGCAATTACCGTTCACAGCAAACTGGAGCGTGTACAGTAACTGCACACGCTCCAGTTTGCTGTGAACGGTAACTGGAGCGTGTACAGTTGCTGTACACGCTCCAGATATTTTCCCTGAATTCTGTAATCACGTGACACGAAGGTTGCCAGATCACTAATTTCTAAAGAAATCGTTGCCAGATATTTTTTCCTGAATTCTGTAATCAACCATAGTGTTCGGATACTTTTTTGAGCGACTGTAGGTGGTCATATTATTTTGATACTAGATCGTGTGGGCTCACTCACGGAAATATTGAGCGTGTGCAATTACCGTTCACAGCAAGCTGGAGCGTGTACAGTAACTGCACACGCTCCAGTTTGCTGTGAACGGTAACTGGAGCGTGTACAGTTGCTGTACACGCTCCAGATATTTTCCCTGAATTCTGTAATCACGTGACACGAAGGTTGCCAGATCACTAATTTCTAAAGAAATCGTTGCCAGATATTTTTTCTGAATTCTGCAATCAACCGTAGCGTTCGGATACTTTTTTGAGCGACTGTACCTAACATCATTTATTTGAAATTTTATTAGCGAAGGAGGGAAAACTTGTGAGACATCAGGAACATTCGCAACCCTTCCTAACCATTTATTATGTTTTAATTATCCTATAATTATTTCTTCCGACAAAAATCCATTCGCATAAGGACACAATTTCCAGGAGCTTGAATCGACAGCAATTCAATGATGACTGCGATTCAATGATGACTGCGACTCAATGGATGACCCACATTCCATGCGATGATAAAATGATGAATCACATTTTGAAGCTGTCCACATTTTTCCAATTTCCGTCCTTTCGCTGCCAGATTTCAAGATTAAAACAAAACACAAGAAAGTCGAAGGGATTAAAAAATTAAAAATTCAGAATTAAATTTCTGTTTCATAATATTTTACCTCTGTTCCTTTGTTTCCTTACAATTGTGAAATCGAATGAATTCCTTCCGTTGCATTTTCCATTTCTCTCAAGTTCTTGGAGGACCCGCAAAGTTTCTTTTCTGATTCCGGTGTGCCCCCTTGCTCGCCATTTCGTCTCCTCGTTCACTCCAAATTATTCGGATCACTTTTGTCACCCAATAATTTGAATTAATGTGTTAATCTATTTCGTGGAAGCTTCTAACAATACGATAGCATTTTCGCAATATTTCCGTAATTGAACTTCCTTTGCTAATTGCAAACCTTTTGAGAAGATATTTGCATAATTCGCAGAATTAAGTTGATTAACTTTTCAAATATTAATGTAAGCCAAATAATACCGACTTGTGACCTGTATCACTAATTATAAGGAAATATTCATCACCACAATTAAAATTCACAAAATGTTATTTGCAATTTTCACAATTGTTAGTTTGTTTGCAAAAAAAAGATCTAGTGTTTTCATTTTGCCTTTACATCTGCAAACATTCAAATTTTTTTTTTTGGGGGGGGGCTTCAGAGATGAATTAATAATTCTTTTTTAGGTTTAATAGGGATTGATGATATTTTACGATTCGAGTTTTACGAATTCCCCTGTAAGTTAATAGCGCCCTCTAATGGAAGAAATTTTGTAAAATGCCAAGATTTAGACGAATATTCACAGGAAGAATTTTAAATTGAGTTTGTAGAATGTCGGTGATCAATACGTTTGCTTTAGCAGCAATGATTTGTCCCTTATAACCAAGGGTAAATAAAACATTCTTTTCGTGTTGTATAGGTACTAATAAATGATCCCTATTTGCATTTCCCCCACTCACCCATTAGTTGGGATTTTGAATCTTTAGACGGAGGAGAGATGAAACCGACAGTCCTCAATGAAACGAATAATTCACATTCCACAGAGGAGATCCTTATGAGTTATTTTACGTATAAAAAAATAAATAAATACCCCCTCAAGCAGCTGCTTGCCACAGAGGTCTGACAGGAGCCTGTCAGTTTATATGCCAGAGTGTACGATCTGAGAGGATGGCAGGACCTCAGCAGAAAAACGACACATTCATCCATGCCTTACCCGGACTCGAACCCAGGTCCTTTAGATCAGTAGCCGAGTGCGATAACCACTCGGCCATAGTGTTCGGATACTTTTTCGACAGGAAGGTTGCCAGATCGCTAATTTCTAAACCTGGATCGTGTGGGCTCACTCACGGAAATATTGAGCGTGTGCAGTTACCGTTCACAGCAAACTGGAGCGTGTGCAGTAACTGCACACGCTCCAGTTTGCTGTGAACGGTAACTGGAGCGTGTACAGTTGCTGTACACGCGCCAGATGTTTTTTCTGAATTCTGTAATCGACCATAAAATAAATAAATACCCCCTCAAGCAGCTGCTTGCCACAGAGGTGTGACAGGAGCCTGTCAGTTTATATGCCAGATATTTATTATTATGCTATAACTATAGTTTTTTTTTTTAATTCCGAAAATAATTGCGAGGGAGATTTATGAAAACCAATAGCATGGATGACAGCGCCCTCTGCAGCATGGCTGATTCAAAATATTTATTTTTCTCTATGGTCCTTCGACTTAAAAATGAAGCAAATGGAAGAATTTCAAATGGAGACTTCTTTCGTAAACACTTTTTTATTAACTGATTGTTTAAGTGTAGGTGGACTGATTGTAATTGCCATCCTTGTTCTTGGGAGTTGAAATAGTTTATCTTCATATTCGCGATTTCCTTTCACAAAAGTATTTTATTTATTAAATGGAGGCAAATTCCTTCTCACGAACATGCGATGATCGTTTTCAAAGAGAATGAAGTCTGTCATGTTCCAAATTTATCATCTTTGGAAAGTAAAAATTCCAAATAATCGATGATTCCGAAAATATAAATAGTAACATTTCATTAGCACCTATTCCACCGCAGAAGAGTATTTCATCTTTTGAAACAAAGTTTTCTTCCATTTATCCTTGAGAGCAAGGGATTAAATTGATGTCATCATTGTAAATCCTCTGACAGTCATCCATTCGAATTTCAGATTTCGAACATTCGTCTAATATTTTACAATCTTCGAATTTTAGGGAGTCCTAAAATTTGAAAAATGGTAAATGGCCGAGTGGTTAGCGCGCTTGGCTACTAATCTACGGGACCTGGGTTCGAGCCCCGGGTGAGGCATGGATGTTCGTGTTGTTTTCTGCTGAGGTCCTGCTATCTCTCAGATCTTCTACTGTGGCATATAAACTGACAGGCTCCTGTCAGACCTCTGTGGCAAGCAGCTGCTTGAGGGGCTATTTATTATTTATTTAAAATATTAAACGACTTTAATGAACGGTCTGAAAAGGACAAGGACCTGCGAAAAGATTTGAAAGTTATCTGTCGTAGAAGAAATAAAAGTCGAATGCAGAAATGTTTTCATTTGGATGGAAAATCTATTTTTCGCTCCTTACCGAAGTGACGTGAATTAAAAAATATTCCATCAATGCCATTAAGACATGCAATCAATCATCCAATCAATCTGATGAGGAAAATTTCAAGGAATATGAAAATAATGTTTAAATTTTGTTTCTCGCTCTCTGAACTATGGAGCACAAAAAATCACAGAAGTATTTTCCATGGCTTGGGAAATAGGTGGCGTTGCTAACCTATTTCCGGTAATGGGTGCGGAAATTAATCTTCCGAAATAAAGGAACCGAATGGATGAAGTGTTAAAGCATGAGGGCAAAACTGAAAGAAACTTTGTGTTAAATAAAATAAGGCCTTGAACGATAAATCGACGTCGTATCCATGGAGTTAATTTTGAAATATAGTTCGAAACAACTGAACGTTGTTTCCTAATTTCCATTTAATGAAATTGTTGGCAACTCCATTGCCACTAAAAGGAATCGCTGATGAAGCAACAGCTGGGGTCGATTCCTTTCCTCGGTACGATGCAAATGACGATGCTGTAACTGCTTTGTGGTCACCTTTCCGATGCTCGCTGAGAGATCTTTTTTTCAATCTGTTTTAAAGCATCTGAGAGCTGCCATGAATCATCAGCTGTCATCGGGTTCTGCCGAAGTTGCCATTTCCTCGTCCCTCCTCGTGCTGCCGCTTCTTTTCGGTTTCGCTCGTTCGTCTGCTGCCACACCTCGATCGCAGGAAGTTCGAACGCATTGCCGCCAGCGTCGACGTCATCAGGCAAGCGGTTCTCCATTGGCTCTTCGAGGGAGAGCTCGCGCCTCCGGATTTGCGACAAGTTCCCGGAGAGAACGTCGAGGGCGCAAGTGCGGCAGGTGCCTCGTCGCAACAATGAGTCAGTTCGGGAGTAGATAAGCGACGGACGACGGCACAGAGGCTCTTGCATCGGTTGGAGGCAAAGCTCCGTTCGCAGCCTGGCGGTGATCATGTGCTGGTCGTGTTTCGCTAAGGTTTCCCGCGCCTTCCTTTCGGAGATGACTGCCAGCTTCTCCCTGGTGCTCTGCGTGCTCTCGGCGATGCTCTCCACCCTCGGATCGGCATCCCCGCTCGTCACTTCAGAAGTACACGCCATGGTGAGTGAGAGTCTCAATTATTATCAAAGGGAGATTAGATAGACTTTACTTAAGCGCCCACGACATTTTAGCTCCATAAAAGAAAGTAAGAAAATGTGCCATAAATGCCGAAATAGCCATTCAGAGAGCAAATAAATAAATAAAATAAATACCCCCTCAAGCAGCTGCTTGCCACAGAGGTCTGACAGGAGCCTGTCAGTTTATATGCCATAGTAGAAGGTCTGAGAGGATGGCAGGACCTCAGCAGAAAAACGACACATACATCCATGCCTTACCCGGGGCTCGAACCCAGGTCCCTTAGATCAATAGCCGAGCGTGCTAACTTATGTTAATATTCTGACGTTCATTATAAAAGAAACTTTCCCAGAAGACTGTTATTTGTACTTACGAATATGGTGTTAGAATAATATCGTTGGTTAATTATTTTTTGCCTGTGATTATTTAAGTCGCGTTGTATAAAAAAATAAATGTTGACGAAATAATCTCTGTTACGTATCGATAAGTTTTAATATTTTTATTTCTTTATTACATGAAATTATAAATTTTACAAGAAAAATTAACAAAAGAAATTTAATTTTTTTCTCTGCGGGCGCATTGCCGACACGACTCCAGATTGTTGCCTTCATTGTACAGTCGCTCAAAAAAGTATCCGAACACTCTGGTTGATTACAGAATTCAGAAAAAATATCTGGCAGCGATTTTTTTGGAAATCAGTGATCTGGCAACCTTCGTGTCACGTGATTACAGAATTCAGGAAAAATATCTGGCAGCGATTTTTTTAGAAATCAGTGATCTGTTCTTTGAAAATTTTTGTTTGAAAGTGAAGTGTTTTTAGAAAATTAGCGATCTGGCAACCTTCGTGTCACGTGACACGAAGGTTGCCAGATCGCTAATTTTTTAAAAAAATCGTTGCAAGATATTATTTCTCAATTCTGTAATCAACCGTAGTGTTCGGATACTTTTTTGAGCGACTGTAGGTGGTCATATTATTTTGATACTAGATCGTGTGGGCTCACTCACGGAAATATTGAGCGTGTGCAGTTACCGTTCACAGCAAACTGGAGCGTATGCAGTAACTGCACACGCTCCAGTTTGCTGTGAACGGTAACTGGAGAGTGTACAGTTGCTATACACGCTCCAGATATTTTTCCTGAATTCTGTAATCACGTGACACGAAGGTTGCCAGATCACTAATTTCTAAAGAAATCGTTGCCAGATATTTTTTCTGAATTCTGTAATCAACCGTAGTGTTCAGATACTTTTTTGAGCGACTGTACAGTATATAATGAAAATTAACATTGCAGTGAGATATTCCGGGAAGTAGATCAATTATATGTAATTGATAGAAGCTTCCTAAAAGGGAATCTAATTTTTTTTTTCAATTAAGGTGGTGGGGTGGGGGGTGGGAATAGTCCTGCCCTGGATCTGGCACTTTTGGGGAATCTTTTCCTGAACGCATTTTGTAGCTACGTCCACTGCGATTATTTGTTAATGAAATGTGAGAAAAACTTGAAGTCCTCCCCCACACTACGAAACACGCACAAAGTTTTCAGAATCCATTCCTATCAGCCAATTTTTAATTTCTCTTCAAATTATAATACCATGAAGAAATAGTCTGACTTAAGAATTTTTCTTTCAAAGCAATTCTTTTCAAATAAATTTGAACTTCTATCGATGGAACTGATATTTCTATGAAGTTAATATCGTTTGTTGTTGTTTACTTAAGGTTCAAAATATGTTACTTAAATTTATGTCGCAGCGCACATAACAATTTATGTCTGGAAGCCAAAGACACTTCCTACCCCCCCCCCCCCCCCCCATCCATTCTTCATAGAAAAAAAAGACGCAGATGAATTTTTTCCTGTTTCTGGAATCATCTGTAACTCGAGTCAATGGAAAAAAGATAATTCAAAAAAGATGTGATTGAAAAAAATCGTCTGATACACATTATCTCAGACGATTCATTTTACTGATTCCTGTAAACGCACAACAATGATACCTGAAGACCATTCAAAACGTGGCAGACGACACTAAATAAAGTTTCGTTTGCTCCTTCTCAAATTTGTTATGATTTGAAAAACTCATCTTTCTGAGGAGTGAAGGAATCCGAAAGAGAGTGAAGAATACGAGCAAGGATGACCTCCGTCAGCGCTAAACTGGATTTGCTCGCAGTTCTCCTTCGGTGGTGGCAACTCTTCTCAATCGGGACATGATAGAGTTCAAAGGTCAGATTAAATCTACGTCGCATTTCATTGCATCTGATTAGGAGAGTGGTGAGGGGGACTTCGAGTTAAGGGGGATTTCCTAGACTCCGGATAAGAGCGACAATCTCTCATTCAGTTTCTTCTCATTCAAAATGTTCATAGGCGAGGATGGAATCATCCTGGCAGAACACTGGGGCCATTGGGTCTCTTTTAGAGGGGGGGGATACTCAACAAAACACTGGGCATTAATCGGGACCTCCTGGTCTCTTAGAGGGCGTCGAGGATCCTACTCCTCAACAAAACACAGACAATTGACCGTGGTCTCCTGTTCCCTCGCAGAGGAGGGGGATATTCAATAAAACACTGATTATTGAATAAGGGGGGGGGGGGGCCTCCTGGTATTTCGGAGAGGGTTGGGTTGTTTTACCTCTGAGCGGCACTTTTTTGCACACCATGGGCTAAATGGCCAGGTCACATGGACCCCGAAGGCTCAGAGAAGGTTGGGGGAGGGGACCCACTGGAACAGCTGTTGGGAGACAGATGGTAGCCCCCGTCAAGGCCATCCAGCGTGTTCTTTAAAGTACACAGGGTATGGCTCTCCCGCACACGGGGCCACGGCTTAACGTCCCATCCGACGGACGGCGGCCTTTCCAAGCCCATCGGTGTCCCCTACTGACCGTGGGCAGGGCGGGGAATTTTGCGGAGATAAATCTCAACGCTGACCCAGCTGGGACTCGAACCTGGGAACTACAGATTACGAGCCTGGCGCGCTACCGACTGAGCCACCCCCGCCCCATTTTGGAGAGGAAGGAGGACATTGAACATAACACTGGATATTGGAAGAGGCCTTCTGGTCTCTTAGAGTGAAGTGTGGCAACAGCTCATGAAGGGAATTTACATTTGGTAGCCTATTATTTGTTTCTGTTTCGAAGAAAATTCAAGTTAAATAATTCTTGTCTTATATTTCCCTTTTGGGAAGGCACACTGATAGGCTTTCTCCTCACTCTTGTGGAGTATAGGAATCGGAATCCACAAAAGAGGGAATATATTCTGGGCAATGAGAGATCTCGTTAACAGATGTCCAATGCTCGTGTACCTTTTTCTAATCCAGTGGTTCTCAAAGGGTGTGTCGCGAGATTTTCTGGGTGTGGCCAGAAGCTTCGGATGATACTGCAGATAAGAGGAAATTAATAAACCGTTTCGTTGCTAATTTCTGTCACTGATTCTTCGTTCAACTTTTTCAATGAAACCCTTATCCATATCAAATCTTAAAACCAAAATTAACACAAAACATTCCCGTAACCTCTGCGGCGAATGCACTGACCTCAATCCACGTCGGAACACGAACAGAATAACTCTGCGTTTGCAAACGATTCCACAGAAATGGTTTTTATTGGAGGCACACTGCGCATGAGCGAGTCTCCCGTAGTGTTGCCAACTTCAATTTTCAGTGTGCCACGAGTATTCAGGGCAAAAAATAGTGTGTTGTGATAAAAAAAAAAGTTGACGAAGAGGGCTTCGTCAACTCTTCGTCAACACCCTGAAACTCGGGGTGAGTGTGACCTGGTCATTTGACCCCTCATAGATAAAGCAACAGAATCTGCAGTTTACAGAAGACAGGTTAAATGTCATTTCATATATTTTTTTTTCTCCAATTTGGATGCTGGGACTTATAGCCAATTTTTTCTCTTTATGTCCTAAGGGGCGGGGGTGGCTCAGTCGGTAGCGCGCCAGGCTCGTAATCTGCAGTTCGAAGGTTCGAGTCCTAGCTGGGTCAGCGTTGAGATTTTTCTCCACAAAATTCCCCTGCCCTACCCACGGTCAGTAGGGGACACCAATGGGCTTGGGAAGGCCGCCGTCCATCGGATGGGACGTTAAGCCGTTGCCCCGTGTGCGGGAGAGTCATACCCTGTGCACGCTAGAGAACACACTGGATGGCCTTGACGGGAGGCTTCCCATCTGCCTCCCAACAACTGTTCCAGTGGGTCCCCTCCCCCAACCTTCTCTGAGCCTTCGGGGTCCATGTGACCTGGCCATTTAGCCCATGGTGTGCAAAAAAGTGCCGCTCAGAGGTAAAACAACCCAACCCAACCTTATGTCCTAATGAGAGAAGATAGAATTTTATGGCATGTCGATACTTCTTGATATTGAGGGACAATCACAACGGATAGGAGGGAACAAACGATCATGCCATCCATACCGGGACTCGAACCCGAACCTCGGTAGTCGCAGTGTCGCCGCGATACCACTGAGCCAGGGAGGCGGCACATTTCATAAATGAACGCCTTGCTTCTTTGAAGGTTTTTTTTTGTAGCAAACTGAGTAATCTTTACCGTATTTTGTTCTATAAAAAATCTTCCCAATTCATCCAGGATATGACGAATGCCTTTACGCATTTGATCTTAATTTATGCGATGAAACTCACTCATCAGATGGATAATCAGGATCAGATAGGAAATCAGGTGACAGGAAAAGGAAGTCGTCTCCTGTGATGACGCAACAAAAATCATGAAGCTGACCAACAGATTCCGCTCTTAAAAATCTGCTGCATGGCGCCACGTTCGCCTCTTTTGTTAATAGCTGCCCATTTCGTTCTCTTCTCCAAATAATAAAAAAATAAAATAAATACCCCCTCAAGCAGCTGCTTGCCACAGAGGTCTGACAGGAGCCTGTCAGTTTATATGCCACAGTAGAAGGTCTGAGAGGATGGCAGGACCTCAGCAGAAAAACGATACAAACAGCCATGCCTTACCCAGGGCTCGAACCCAGGTCCCTTAGATCAATAGCCAAGCGTGCTAACCACTCGGCCACGGGACGGCTGCCTTTTCCAAATGCCTTCCATAAAATAAAATAAATACCCCTCAAGCAGCTGCTTGTCACAGTAGTCTCACATGAGCCTGCCAGTTTATACGCCACAGCGGAAGGTCTGACATACAAATCAGACATACATAAAATGCCCTAGAAAAGCAAGCACATTCCATTTGTCCAATGTTTTAATTTTTCTTTTTTATCAAATTAAAAAAAAAACCGCTCTTACGCAGCTGCTTGCCCCAGAGCTCTGACAGGAGTCTGTCAGTTTAATATGCAAGAGCAGAAGAGCTGTCACGTTCTCTTATATTATTTTCCCCTTTAATGAAGCCACGTAAAGATATAACCGTTTATTTTTAGCTTTTACAAACTCATAAAAGAAAGATAAATATCTATTTTTATCAATTTATTTCTGTTTAATAATAACCCCCTTCAAATGAGGGAGTGGGGTGGGGGGAATTCCTTATTCGTTTAAAGGGCAACCAAACGAGGAGAAATTTTTAACCGAACGTGTAACATTCTCCACATGGTAGAGTTTCCCTTTTCATTCGATATTGTTCCTGATTGATCCCATGGGTGAAGAGACGTTCTTTCGATAATCCGGCTAAGTCAGAAAAGAAAAAGTGCCAAACGGAAAGCAATAGGAAAAGAATTAATGAAAAGGAATGCTTTTTGCGGAAATTGATGATCGGGTTCGATTCTCATTCGCCGTAGCAGATGATTGATTTACACATCAATGGCAACATTAGAAGAAGGGATTTTTCTCTTCCTTCCGTTCACCTGAATATGGATTTGACAAGAGCTCTAGATTCCCAGCCCTGAGATGGCAACAGTTGTCACGTGCACTCTCCCTTCGTGCTTTTAGATTCAGGCCTCGTTTTTTAGTCGGATGCTCCAAACTTAATATCTTTTCAGATATAATGGCTAGACAAAAAAAAATGGGGATTGTTTTTCAATAGCAACTGCGACTAGCCTTGAAAATTGATTCTTCTTGGTGTGGCATAGAATTCGGAAATGGTCCAGTTCCCTGAAGAATTCTGGGCCACTCTTCTAACAATATATCTTGCAAGATACGTATATGTTATATATCAGTGGTTTTCAATTTTTTATGCTTCACGTACCCCCTAGAAATGTGTACCAAACTGGCGTACCTCTTGTATAGATAAATAAAACTATAGTTATAGTATAACAATGGGAATAAAATAACACGTATATATATATGTTACCGGCAATGTATGAAAAGCCGGCATTCTATAGAATGCCTAGGCATTCTATAGAGAGGCATAGAGAGGCCTCTATAGAAAGCCGGCATTCTATAGAATGCCTAGGCATTCTATAGAGAGGCATAGAGAGGCCTCTATAGAAAGCCGGCATTCTATAGAATGCCTAGGCATTCTATAGAGAGGCATAGAGAGGCCTCTATAGAAAGCCGGCATTCTATAGAATGGCTAGGCATTCTATAGAGAGGCATAGAGAGGCCAATTCTATACATTGCCTAAAAACGCGTTTTTAGGCAATGTATGAAATATGAGAATTATTACATACTTTCCATAGGCATTGTATAGAATACCTAGGCATTATATAGAATGACAAATACTATTTCGGCAAAGTATGAAAAAGGCTTTTATTGGAAAGATGCATGTGAAAATGTAAGAAGTACAAAATATAAGATACGGGATTTTTCTACAAAAAGAGAACAATACCATTGCTGAACTACCGCCAGAAATATTAACATCATAACCTGTAAATAATCTGTCGTCCGCATTATAAGAAACGCCCCAAATGAGGTAAAGCCAAGTGAGAACGAATCAGTAAAGTGTTGAATATTCGAAGTTTGCAATTCGAGTTAGGATACTCGTATTTCACTTTACTATTTGTCAAATCTATTTCAGTGGAGTTCCGAGATGCTTGTGATATGTCGTTTTTTGATGACTTTTTTTAATCTGTTTTTTTACCTTAACTCTCTTTCTATGGAAGCTAGGGTTCTCAAACTTTGGGACCCCTATTGAGGCAACCCTCTTTTATACTCTTACAACGCTAGGGGGCGCTTTTCCGAATGGAAGGGTGTCTTTTTGGTGTCCAAAGTGACCAACTACGGCGCTCTTTTTTACCGAAACTAGGGACTGGCGGATATGGCAATCAGGGTGAGCCTATAGGGGACCCAGGGGAACATTTACTGGTCAATTCGAATTGGACTGAGTGCTGGCTCTCTGTTTGAGGCGAGCGTCGAGAGTCACGTGACTCGCATTGCGACATTAAACATCACTGCCGGGAGTATTTTATACTTTGCCGATTTGTCTTTTGGCATTCTATAGAATGCCTAGGAAATGTGTGAAATATGAATCGTTTCATACATTGCCGGCTAGTTTTAGGCATTATATACAATGCCTAGGCATTCTATAGAATGCCGGATTTCAAACTTTGCCAGTGACATATACACATTACATTTTGTATTCATAAATTGCATATATCGATAAACACAAAAAATGACATTTTTGTTCAACAGTGTTGCCAACTTAGCGACTTAGTTACTATCTAACGACTTTTGAGCTCTCACGGCGTACCCCAAAAAATTTTACCGTGTATCCCAAAAAATTTTACCGTGTACCCCACGTTGAGAACCCCTACTATAGAGTAAACGTATTTTGCAAGAATACGAAATTTAGTCTGAGGTCATCAGTTTCTCTTTCTGTCTTTTGCATCTCACCAGAATATCCGACATCTGTCAGATACAATTGAGGTGAAGAAGTCTTTAAATGTGATCAGGACATCTTTTGGAATTCCCTCTCATGCTCTCCGAACCCTTCCTGAATCTTTATGGTTCGACGGATACTCGTGTTGTTCTCATCCCGGAAGACTCCATCACCTGTGCAGTAGATTCTGACATCGTATCATGTGTAAATATCTGGCAACGATTGTTTTATAAATTAGTGATCTGGCAACCTTCGTGTCACGTGACACGAAGGTTGCCAGATCACTAATTTCTAAAAAAAAATCGTTGCCAGATATTTTTTCCTGAATTCTGTAATCAACCATAGTGTTCGGATACGTTTTTTTGAACGACTGTAGATGGTCATATTATTTTGATACTAGATCGTGTGGGCTCACTCACGGAAATATTGAGCGTGTGCAGTTGCTGTACACGCTCCAGATATTGTTTCTGAATTCTCTGATCAACCGTAGTGTTCGGATACTTTTTTGAGCGACTGTACCTATCGTCTGCTACTTTATATTATCGGAATCTTCTGCTTATTCATATCTCTAATTTTGGTACTTTCGAATTTTGAGCCTTTTGTGCTGAGTGATGTCTATTAGAATGCTGACATTAAGACTGCGGAGCAGCTGGGCGAGTACCTATCGTCTACATTAGTTTAATATTATAGGAATCTATTAGTTCATTCATGTCTCTGATTATGAAACTTTCGAAATTTGAACCGTGCTGATGATTTATTGCCAATATGGTTAGGTAGCATTATGGTCTAATTGTTACTGCCACTCTGCACGTGAATGTGCCGAAAATCTACCATTTTTAAGGGGTAAATTCGATCTCTTTTAATTTTTTTAAAACATGATATTCGCTACTTAAATATCAATTATTTGGGACAGATGTCCAAGTTCGAAGCTCTCGTTGTTTCGTGGTTGGTTGGGTGAGGGGACCCACTGGACAACTGTTGGGATAAGGGGGTCAGCCTCCCGTCAAGGCCATCCAGCGTGTTCTTTAACGTGTGCGGGTGTATGACTCAAGCATTAACGGTCCTATTGCTGTCAACTTTCATCACCTGTCCTGCATTGCTGTCAGCTTTCATCACATCACTTATTTAGGTGAGTTTTCATTCACCTTTTTGGACCTTCATATCTTCATGTAAACTCGAAGTTTATTCAAACTATTTATTTTTGCAGAGAATTGCAATCATATGTTGCAACTTACTGAGTAAAAATGGCTCTTAAAATCTACAGAGATCTGTTTGGACAATTGGCATTTTCTGTTTGCACTTGAGTGCAGTTAAGAATCGAGACAGCAGACGATATGTCGTCGAGAGTAAACGAGGAACTGTATCGCGTGCAGTGATTTTTTATTCTTTGTTGTAAAGAAACAAAGAGCGCTTTCGTTCTTGTTTTCTTCTTCCTGTGAAACTTTGTGCAAATTTGTTTTGTTTAAGACTTCGAGTTGCGGAACGTTCAGTGCCTTTGCATTGTTTCCGGAGCACCAACAGACGTAAATCACTCTCCTGCCCCCGCCCCCCCCCCAACCTTTTCATCCCTTTCTGTTTTCGTCACTGGCCAACCGATAGAGAAATGGCTTTACGGTCGCCAAAATGAGACTGTTGGTCTTTGGTTCCAAAAGACACGAATTCGATTCTCGAAAATTCAAAGAGAATGTCGTCTGCTTCTCTTTCAGTGACGAGTGTCGTCCGTTGATCATGCAGCGCCATCTTTCTTTCTCTCGGAACCACGATGGCCTTCAGAAAATAATCACAAATGTAATTCTATTACATTCGAAAGAGTGGAATTAAAATGGCAGTGGTCTTCAGCTGAATATGAAGATCGAAGAGGATGATGCCCCCTACCCCCACCCCCGGGCGAACATGCAAATGATGATAAAACATTTAGTTCCAAATCAATGGAAATTTTTGTGCACTTATAATGGGCAGAGTCGAATCTAGATGGTGGAATGGGGGACAATGTTACCTCCCCCCCCGGAAAATTGCAATAATAGAAACGGAAGAGAGAAAAAAAGTAAACGTCTATATATAATATATAACATATTTCGCCAGAATACATTTTTTTTAAAAAGACATCACAACGGAGAGTTAATAGTGCTCTGTTTGGAGAGAATGATTTCTGAATAATACCGTAACAGTGGTCATTTCCATTATTGTAGTCCATAAATCCTGTGAAGTCTCAGAGGGATGATATCATCAGGAGATGGAGGATATCATCAGCAGATGGAGGATATCATCAGGAGATGGGGGATATCATCAGGAGATGGAGGATATCATCAGGAGATGGAGGATATCATCAGGAGATGGAGGATATCATCAGGAGATGGGGGATATCATCAGGAAATGGGGGATATCATCAGGAGATGGGGGATATCATCAGGAAATGGGGGATATCATCAGGAGATGGAAGATATCATCAGGAGATGGAGGATATCATCAGGAGATGGAGGATATCATCAGGAGATGGAGGATATCGTCAGGAGATGGGGGATATCATCAGGAAATGGGGGATATCATCAGGAGATGGAGGATATCATCAGGAGATGGAGGATATCATTACCTAACGCTGCTACTGATCTAAGGGACCTGGGTTCGAGGCCCGGATGAGGCATGGACGTTTGTGTCGTTTTTCTGCTGAGGTCCTGCCATCCTCTCAGATCTTCTACTTTGGCATATAAACCGACAGGCTCCTGTCAGACCTCTGTGGCAAGCAGCTGCTTGAGGGGGTATTTATTTTTTTATTTATTTAAATGTTGCATTTATTTCAGAGCAATGTTTTCTGATGTGACGAGAATGAATTTAATGAATTGCATTTTATCACTTACAGTGAACTGCAATTGCCTTCACACTCATTTTGTTGTGGCTCTTTACAAAAAGAGAGTTGAATAGTTTACCGCTGAGCGGCGATTTCGTGCACACAGTTGGCTAAATGCCAGGTCACAAGGACCCCCAAGGGCTCAGATAACGTTGGGGAGAGGGGGCATCGAGTGGACAGACGGAAACCTGCCGCCAAGGTCATTCAGCGTGTCCGTTAACAATAGAAGCTGCAACTGTCGAATAATTAATATATTTGATCTTTGAATAAGCGTCGAAAATTCGACGTCTGCCGACTGCTTGTCGCACACACGAGGCCATGGCTAAACGACGCATCTGAAGGAGGGCGGCATTTCGAAACCCGTCGTCGTCCCCTTCCTCACCGAAGGCAGGGTCCAGATTAACGGAGAGAATTCTCTACACTTGGAACAGTTGGGACTCGAACCTGGGAACTGCAGATTACGAGTCTGGCGCTCTACTGGAGGAACCACTCCCTCGTGCTCGGAAAAAAATAGAAAAATGCACTCTGCTGAAAAGAAAAAGTGTTCCATAACGTGTAATTAGGTGGCACTATATAGGGGGAGTTAAATTTCATTTAAAAATTGTTACATAATCATCCAGTGACTTGAACGGAATATAAATTTTATTTCTTCTGAAAGTTTCTCCAAGAAAATATTTGTCGATGCGTGTAAGAAGATTAACTGCAGATATTTCTTTATCAGCAGAGGATGGCTGCCGTAATGGACAGACGATTATCGGATTCAGTGGCATACTTGTCTTTGTCATGGGAGGTTGGGTTGGGTTGTTTTACCTCTGAGCGGCACTTTTTTGCACACCATGGGCTAAATGGCCAGGTCACATGGACCCCGAAGGCTCAGAGAAGGTTGGTGGAGGGGACCCACTGGAACAGCTGTTGGGAGACAGATGGTAGCCTCCCGTCAAGGCCATCCAGCGTGTTCTTTAATGTTGGGTTGTTTTACCTCTGAGAGGCACTTTTTTGCACACCATGGGCTAAATGGCCAGGTCACATGGACCCCGAAGGCTCAGAGAAGATTAGGGGAGGGGACCCACTGGAACAGCTGTTGGGAGACAGATGGTAGCCTCCCGTTAAAGCCATCCAGCGTGTTCTTTAACGTTAGAATGTTTTACCTCTGAGCGGCACTTTTATGCATACCATGGGCTAAATGGCCAGGTCACATGGACCCCGAAGGCTCAGAGAAGGTTGGGGGAGGGGACCCACTGGAACAGCTGTTGGGAGACAGATGGTAGCCTCCCGTCAAGGCCATCCAGCGTGTTCTTTAACGTGCATAGGGTATTGCTCTCCCGCACAAGGGACCACGGCTTAACGTCCCATCAGACGGACGGCGGCCTTTTCAAGCCCATCGGTATCCCCTACTGACCGTGGGCAGGGCGGGGAAATTTTGCGGAGATAAATCTCAACGCTGACCCAGCTGGGACTCGAACCTGGGAACTACAGATTACGAGCCTGGCGCGCTACCGACTGAGCCACCCCCGCTCCAAAGAAGATAAGGACCACTAGGCCCTAGTTCATCCTTTAGTGAATAGAGCAGAATAGAAGGTTTTTTTTTTCTTCCTAAGCGACCCGTTACTAAATTTTTTGGTTGGACGAGCCTGACTTAGGATGATCATTTTATCTCTCTCTCTCAATATCAGCTTTCATCTGATATTGGTTTTAGATTTTAAATATCTTCTAATATTTTTTATTACAGGTGAATTTTCTTTTAGACATTTATGGGGGGGGGGGCTAACAATAATTTGATGCTTTTTACAGTCGCAAATGAGCGATTTATTTTAATTAATATTCATGGATACAGAATGTTTTCAGAAAGAGATCAGTATGGCTGCTGATGGTGCGAATCTTGCCACACCAAGCACAATGGCGGGAACAACGGTGAAGTAACTCACAATGTCTCTTTCGGGATGAAATATTGAAGAGGGAGGAGCGCGGGGGGGAGGACACCTTCAATACTCTGGAACCCACTTTTCTGGCAGACGCAATCTATGCACTCAGGGGCCAATCTAGAAAAATAAATAAGTAAATAAATAAAGGAGGAGAGGGGATTGCCAAACGACGTAATCGGTCGAATTTCCATTGCAGTATAACATTTTCCCCTCAGATTTAGAGTGGTTTAATTTTTTTAAATGGTGGGAATATATCCAAGTTGAATCCTCTGTGACCCTTACTAGCTTTGTCTAAGGGAAGATAGCCCCCCCTTTAGAATCCGTCTTGTAAGTACATATAATGTTTTGAGCGTTTAGTTTCTGAATATTTCATCCCGAAAGAGATATTGTGATTTCAACTTCACCGTCGTCCTCTCCTTTGCGCTTGGCGTGGCAGGATTCGAAATAATCAGCAGCTATGTTGATCTCTTTCTGAAAACATTCTGTATCTATGAAGAGGAATTAAAATAATCCGACCAGCAAGAGGGCTGATGCGATAATTATTCCCTATTTGGTATACGGGATCCAAAAATCAGGCCATTCGATGTCTTCACGTGCAGCAGCAGTCAGCGTTATTGCCCGTACGGAGATCGGAGCGACAGGAACCGGTCCTCTGCGGTTCCGTTACGGAAAGGGAGAAACAAGACGGCTGAGTCGTCGGTTGACGTCACAATGGGGGTCTTTCCCCCGCCAATCGGAAGGTGATGCCATTCCGATGCCATTCATCGAGAGAAGTTCCTAAAATCTGTTCCTCTTCCGTCGGAAGATGACGGCATTTGGGAAATGCCCTCGGAACCCAGTGGGAGGAAATAGCTACACAACGAACAGTGGGTTACGTAGAAGGGCTCGGGGATCTCTTTAAGCCGATTCGTTTGGTTATTTGTTCGGAGTTTCCTCCTACTTCTGTTAGTCCTCAGTGAGTCTTCTCATGAAATATCAAATCGCTGAAAAAGGCGGGGCGGGGGTGGCTCAGTCGGTAGCGCGCCAGGCTCGTAATCTGTAGTTCCTAGGTTCGAGTCCCAGCTGGGTCAGCGTTGAGATTTATCTCCGCAAAAATTCCTCGCCCTGCCCACGGTCAGTAGGGGACACCGATGGGCTTGGAAAGGCCGCCGTCCGTCGGATGGGATGTTAAGCCGTGGCCCCGTGTGCGGGAGAGCCATACCCTGTGCACGTTAAAGAACACGCTGGATGGCCTTGACGGGAGGCTACCATCTGTCTCCCAACAGCTGTTTCAGTGGGTCCCCTCCCCCAACCTTCTCTGAGCCTTCGGGGTCCATGTGACCTGGCCATTTAGCCCATGGTGTGCAAAAAAGTGCCGCTCAGAGGTAAAACAACCCAACCCAACAACAACCCTGAAAAAGGCACTTCGTGATAATTTTGATGCTAAAGTGGATCGAAGTGGATCAAAGTGGAGAGAAGCAATTGGAAAAGTGAATGGGATGTCTTATCAGACATCACCAGACCATAAAAAAGGCCTTAGCAGACTTTTCTTCGTATCTTCATTTCTTTACATTGGAACTCATAAACTGTTCGTAAACCAAACAAATTAATATACTGAATCTGGCCCGTTCCTTCCAATTTTTTTTGACCAAACACCTTTAAATGCCAAACGATTTTGCGGCTTCATAGCGCCCAATAACAATGCTCATTTTCGTGTATTAATCAAAATTTCTTTTGTACATTCCTTCAAAGTACAGTCGCCCCCCCCCAAAAAAAAATAACGTGACACGAAGGTTGCCAGATCACTAATTTATAAAACAAACGTTGCCAGATATTTTTTCTGAATTCTGTAATCAACCGTAGTGTTCGGATACTTTTTTGAGCGACTGTAGGTGGTCATGTTATTTTGATACTAGATCGTGTGGACTCACTCACGGAAATATTGAGCGTGTGCAGTTACCGTTCACAGCACACTGGAGCGTGTGCAGTAACTGCACACGCTCCAGTTTGCTGTGAACGGTAACTGGAGCGTGTACAGTTGCTGTACACGCTCCAGTTACCATTCAGTTACCAGACGTCCAGTCTGGTAACTGAATGTTTTTACGTCCAGTTACCAGATATTTTTCCTGAATTCTGTAATCACGTGACACGAAGGTTGCCAGATCACTAATTCCTAAAAAAAAATCGTTGCCAGATATTTTTTCTGAATTCTGTAATCAACCATCGTGTTCGGATATTTTTTTGAGCGACTGTACCCTCTGGAGATATGTATGTAACTGGCGTACCCCTTGTATAGATAGATAAAACTATAGTTAATAATAAGAATGGGAATAAAACTTTGTTATTAGATCTTGAGGCTTTTGAGCTCTCACGGCGCACCCCCAAAAACTTTTACCTCGTACCCCACGTTGAGAACCCCTTCTCCAGTGGTACGAATAAAGTATTGTTAAACTGACATCCTTTGCAGATAGGAACTTCCTTTCAATTTATCTCTCTAAGAATCTGTTGGCAGTGATTGTATCGGCATTATTAAATTTCTGCCCAAACGGAAACGATATTACCGATGCTCGTGACGAACCGGAAGCGCCGTTGCTTCCTCTCCACTTTTGATCCCTGGTGAGAAATCTAAGAAACAATCTGACAGATTCAGAATCAGAGGAATCAGCAAAGATGTTTCTAAAAAAGAATTTGATCCACTACTATATTCTGTGATAATCGTCTTTCATATTTGAGATAATTATTATATCCAATGAAGGATTTCATATCCGAGTGCTCTGAGGGAAAGCTTCCTCTTAAAGCTAGAGGCTTTAATCCGATGTTATATCCCATCTAATTAATGGGTTGGGTTGTTTTACCTCTGAGCGGCACTTTTTTTGCACACAATGGGCTAAATGGCCAGGTCACATGCACCCCGAAGGCTCAGAGAAGGTTGGGGAGGGGACCCATTGGAACAGCTGTTGGGAGACAGATGGTAGCCTCCCGTCAAGGCCAACTAGCGTGTTCTTTAACGTGCACAGGGTATGTCTCTCCCGCACACGGGGCCACGGCTTAACGTCCCATCTGACGGACGGCGACCTTTCCAAGACCATCGGTGTCCCCTACTGACCGTGGGCAGAGCGGGGAATTTTGCGGAGATAAATCTCAAATCTGACCCAGCTGGGACTCGAACCTGGGAACTACAGATTACGAGCCTGACGCGCTTCCGACTGAGCCACCCCCGCCCCCACGACACAAACAGCCATGCCTTATCCGGGGCTCGAACCCAGGTCCCTTAGATCAGTAGCCAAGCGCGCTAACCATTCGGCCATCGGACGGCTCTAATTAATGGTTCTCAGCAGAGGAGCAATCTCGTTTTATGCCATTTAATGTAAAGAGATGAAATCGCATCCTTCGAGGCATGTTCCGATTCGCGACTTCCGATTGGCGGTTTCCTCCATATCTCGTGAGCATCCTCGAGCGCAATTATTTCTACCGTAATTGGCCCACGTGATTACGTTACGATAACAATAAAACACCTGTTGGCTTCGTCAGCCAATAGCTGAAGTTGACGGACGACTCTCCTCCTCTTTCAAAAGGAATTTCTCTTTAGACCGAGAAATGCGCGCCAAAATAATAAAATAATTTTCCTTCGTTGTTAAGAATCGTCACTCTAGGCTTCGTCCAAGATGTGAGTCAGAAGGAATAGTCACGTGCCCTAGAGCGATTCGTCTCGTGGCGGCAAATGATTCAGCTGATCTGGCGGTGAGCACGGCCTCTCGGCGAGCTCCGATGACGCAAGAAGCGCGTGTGCTCTGCAGCCCGATGAGCTCGCGAGTGTGTGCGGCATCAGCCGATCAGTGACTAACTGACTCTGCGTCATCGAATTGTTGCCAACTTACGCCAGTTCACTCACTGCGGCGGCGCGCGGCTGACCGACGATGAAGCCCGGTTTCAACTCGGAATTCGGCTGCTCGCCCTCTGTCCCGTGCCGAGGCCTTCACCTTTGACCTGTCGCCATCCCCGCCTGTCGTCCCCCTGCTCGGTTGGCGATTAGGCTGGTTGGGCCCTGCCCCGGATCCGCAGCAGGGGAGCTGTACGAGCTGTAGCCTTATTAATAGAGCACGTTCAGAAGGGTGCACACAGCACTTAGTAAATGGTCGCCTGGCGCGCGGCGTCACTCTGGCTGAAAGGGATCCAGTGTCGCTCGGCGTGACGTTGCTGCGAAGGCGAAGGAAGGACGACGGAAGGACGAAAGTGGCCGTACATCGCCAAGACAGGTGCTGAAGCAGAATCCGATTTTGAAATTAAGACGAAATTTCATTAGGAAGCAGAACGGGGCGAAGTTTCGGCATTTTTTTTTCCTGGGGGGGGGGATGATGATGTCATACAATTCTATACAGTCGCTCAACAAAATATCCGAACACTATAGTTGATTGCAGAATTCAGAAAAAATATCTGGCAACGATTTCTTTTTGAAATTAGTGATCTGGCTACCTTCGTGTGACGTGACACGAAGGTTGCCAGATCACTAATTTCTAAAAAAATCGTTGCCAGATATTCTTTCTGAATTATGTAATCAACCATAGTGTTCGGATACTTTTTTGATCGACTGTAGGTGGTCATATTATTTTGATACTAGATCGTGTGGGCTCACTCACGGAAATATTGAGCGTGTGCAGTTACTGCACACGCTTTAGATAATTTTTCTGAATTCTGTAATCACGTGACACGAAGGTTGCCAGATCACTATTTTCTAAAAGAATCGTTGCCAGATATTTTTTCTGAATTCTGTAATCACGTGACACGAAGGTTGCCAGATCACTATTTTCTAAAAGAATCGTTGCCAGATATTTTTTTCTGAATTCTGTAATCAACCGTAGTGTTCGGATACTTTTTTGAGCGACTGTACCTTGTCTTTACTGGAACACCCCGCATAGAATAAATTATCATTATAACCACTCTTATGTCAGTTTTATTATAAGAATCTCCCGGAAACGGTCTCTTAGCAACAGAAACATGACAGTTTTAGAGGAGATCTTTGAGGAAAGTGAGACCTCAGCGAAAAGAAAAAGCATTCACGCTTTATATATAGTATTCGAACCCAGTTACTTTTACCACTTTCTGCTGCAAAACATCATCTCGATTCTTATCGTTTTAAAAATTTGATTTCGTCGTCTGCAGTTGACTTATTAACGAAAATCTTGTTTACTTTCATTTCGAGATTTGATGTCGATCAGATGATCCTGTTATCCTGTCACCAATGGATGAAGGCTTTCAAATGAAGGAATAAATCTGTTGTCAAGGGCAACAGCAACTTCCTTTCTTTGCTCTGGGTTCAGACCGAAACTCTTTGGACCGTGACCTCGGCACGCGCATCGTCAGAAGGTCAGGAGTAATCTCTGTAAGCATTTAGTTTGAGTTTCGATGCGTGTTAATGCAAACTGCATTTAGTTTAGGCATTCCTTTCTTGAATTACTGATTCGCGTCCCTCCCTGCCAATCATCTCAATAGGAATGATCGGTGTCCCTCCCTGCCAATCATCTCAATAGGAATGATCGGTGTGCAGAGTTCGCCACTTTTAAATCCGTCCCTCCCTGCCAATCATCTCAATAGGAATGATCGGTGTCCCTCCCTGCCAATCATCTCAATAGGAATGATCGGTGTGCAGAGTTCGCCCCTTTCCAATCCGTCCCTCCCTGCCAATCATCTCAATAGGAATGATCGGTGTGCAGAGTTCGCCCCTTTCCAATCCGTCCCTCCCTACCAATCATCTCAATAGGAATGATCGGTGTCCCTCCCTGCCAATCATCTCAATAGGAATGATCGGTTCTTTGCTCTGGGTTCAAACCGAAACTCTTTGGACCGTGACCTCGGCACGCGCATCGTCAGAAGGTCAGGAGTAATCTCTGTAAGCATTTAGTTTGAGTTTCGATGCGTGTTAATACAAACTGCATTTAGTTTGGGCATTGCTTTCTTGAATTGCTGATTCGCGTCCCTCCCTGCCAATCATCTCAATAGGAATGATCGGTGTCCCTCCCTGCCAATCATCTCAATAGGAATGATCGGTGTGCAGAGTTCGCCCCTTTCCAATCCGTCCCTCCCTGCCAATCATCTCAATAGGAATGATCGGTGTCCCTCCCTGCCAATCATCTCAATAGGAATGATCGGTTCTTTGCTCTGGGTTCAAACCGAAACTCTTTGGACCGTGACCTCGGCACGCGCATCGTCAGAAGGTCAGGAGTAATCTCTGTAAGCATTTAGTTTGAGTTTCGATGCGTGTTAATGCAAACTGCATTTAGTTTAGGCATTCCTTTCTTGAATTGCTGATTCGCGTCCCTCCCTGCCAATCATCTCAATAGGAATGATCGGTGTGCAGAGTTCGCCCCTTTCCAATCCGTCCCTCCCTGCCAATCATCTCAATAGGAATGGTCCGTGTCCCTCCCACACAGCATCGTCTCCAACAACAAAAGTAGATTCAGCCATTTGTCGCCGTCATCATCATCAGATGAAGATTTATCATCACTTCAGAAGCAATCAGGTGTTTTTTGTAAGAGGACAGTTATAAACATCGCCCAGAGGCAAGCGATTTCTCAAAAAATGAGAAAATGTCGATTTCAGAACAAGGATGTGTCTCGGTTTAATTTTCCCCACTGGGCGTCACGTGACCTTCAAAAAATCAACACAACTCTTTAATAAATCTTCCTCTTCAGTGAGTGTAAGTACAATCACTCAAAAAAGTATCCGAAGACTATGTACAGAATTCAGAAAAAAAATCTGGCAACGATTTTTTTTTAGAAATTAGTGATCTGGTAACCTTCGTGTCACGGTTGCCAGATCACTAATTTCTAAAAAAAATCGTCACGGTTGCCAGATCACTAATTTCTAAAAAATATCGTTGCCAGATTTTTTTTCTGAATTCTGTTCATAGTCTAGGATACTTTTTTGAGCGACTGTAGGTGGTCATATTATTTTGATACTAGATCGTGTGGGCTCACTCACGGAAATATTGAGGGTGTGCAGTTACCGTTCACAGCACGCTCCAGTTTGCTGTGAACGGTAACTGGAGCGTGTACAGTTGCTGTACACGCTCCAGATATTTTTCCTGAATTCTGTAATCACGTGACACGAAGGTTGCCAGATCACTAATTTCTAAAAAAATCGTTGTCAGATATTTTTTCTGAATTCTGTAATCAACCATAATGTTCGGATACTTTTTGGAGCTACTGTACTAACTGTTAAGATGTTTCTCTGAGGTCTCTTATCCAAAGGATCTGGTTCGAGTCCTGCGTGTGTTGTCTTTCTGCAGAGGTCTGGCCAACCTCACAGACTTTCTGTATAGCGTATAAGTTGACAGACCTCTGTGGCAAGCCGTTGCTCGAGGCGGTATTATTTTTAAAGACGTTTCTTGAAGTGGCTAAAGACACTGTACTACAAAAATATTACGGAATTTCAATATTGTGCGAATGGGAATTGAACTTCGAAGTTCTGCAACATCTAAAATATGCATTTAATGAAAAAATGTGACTGAAGATAAAATAAAGATCGCAATCCAATCTATTTAAATCTCGATTTTTCAACAATATTCTTTCGGCATTTAAAGAGTTATGGAAGCTCGAATATTCAACAATTATTTTTCTTCTGTGAAAATAATTCGCAATTGTCCAATGTAGAAATAATCATTACGCAAACTTCTAAAATATATATTGAGTAATCAACCATTGGCAAAATAATTTTTTCCACAGAAACTGTTAATATATTAATTATTTAAATGGTTTGAAACAACACTTATTATTTAAATTTTAATTAATATCTGAGCTAAATTCTTACACGCATTATTATTTTTAAATACTGCAGCTTCCACAACTCTTTGAACGAATATTGTGAAAAATCGAGATTTGAATAGATTCGAATCTGATCTTTCATTTATCTTCAATCACATTTTTCTATTTTTTGCATATTTAAAAGTTTTTAAGAAGCTTCGAAGTTAGATTCCCATTAACATAAAATGGAGATTCTTTAATCTCCATTTTTTTCTGTTTTTACACGATTTTGATTTAACACGGTTTAGAAAAAATTCCAATTCTCTTTTTACACGATTTATTTTGATTTAACACGGTTCAAAGGGCGCCTTTTTAAAAATCTCCATTTGAATTTAATTCTGAAAAAATATTCCTATTCAAGAAAGAATTCCTAGAATTTACATTTATAACAAAGATGCCGCTCTTATTGTCACATTTTTCGAAGTAGATTTAACTTTGAAAATGTATTATAGATACACATTTTGTGCACTAAAATCCCCTAATTTAAAAACTACACTAACATAACTAGACAACAAGTTTTCTCTAATTTATTCTCTATTTTATGGAAAAATTTTACAAAACCTACTTCATTCGGAATAAAGTGGCAACATTGAGTTCCGGGAATTCCCCTCAATTTTTATCTTCAATACATATGTTAGTCTTGGTCTCTCATTTCGTGTTTAAAGTTAGAAGTGTTTAGATGTTTAATAGAAGAAATCGAAAAAATTTTTGTTTCGTTTTTTGAAGTTTTCAAGCTATGAAGGTGATTTAATACCAGTCTTACTCAAACGCATGCGTCTATTGTCAGAGATTGACAACGAATAAAATCTAGTTAATAAGCATATGCAGGTGATATTATTTTGCACTTTTGTATTTTTGAATTAGTGACATATTTTCTTTATGAAGGATAATTTATTTTATGTATGATATAATCATATTTATAAGTTTATAAAATAAAAAATGTGTTTAGATTAATAAAAATCAAATAAAGATTTAATTAAAGATTTTGATATGATTTGTTTGAAAACAACTTATTTTTTGTACTGGGTTTTCACATCTGGAACCAATCTCTTATTTTTTTTATATTCACTGTACTTTTTTTTACACGGTTTTTTTTTTGCACGAATTTTTCGGGAACCTATCTCCGGTGTAAAAACAGAATTGGGTATATTTTAGTAAGGAGAATGAAATAAGAATAATCTAAAATATGCAAAAGCTGATTTCAGTGTTCATATCTATAACGCTGGAACTATTCAGAATCATGCGCGCATTTCCTGTTGTGATTTCGAGGCGCCCTCTGCCGAAGCAAATATTTTAACAATTGAAAACTGAAGATGAAAAATGAGAATAAACAAGTTTGTTCTTCGGTCTGAAAAAAAACCATAAAAAAATCAAGCACGCATTTTTTAGTAAGGTAGGAGTATAATTTACCAAGTCGTGCAGGGCTTAAATCTGATACTTAAACAGACACAAGAGTTAATTTTCTGGCTGCGTTCATAACGTAAATTAATTTAAAGCTAATTTAATATGAATGCGAAACTAATTTCATATCAGAGAACAGTAATTGCAATTTTTTAAAGTAAAAATTTTAAAAAAGCTGAAAAACTTTTGTTGAAACAAAGAATTACACATTTGTAAAGCAAATATGCATATTTTGTTTAAAAAAAAAAACACGTAAAAAATGGTTTTATGTTATCTTAGACAATTTTTAAAGTTCGTGCATGAATTTAATTCTAATGAAATATAAATAACTAAAATAACTTTAAGAGAAGCTTTTTTAAAAAAAAATCCAGAACGATGTGAATCCCTCGTCTCATGGTGAGAGAGTTTTGCTTTCCTCTATTGAACAGAGTTGGGTTGGGTTGTTTTACCTCTGAGCGGCACTTTTTTGCACACCATGGGCTAAATGGCCAGGTCACATGGACCCCGAAGGCTCAGAGAAGGTTGGGGGAGGGGACCCACTGGAACAGCTGTTGGGAGACAGATGGTAGCCTCCCGTCAAGGCCATCCAGCGTGTTCTTTAACGTGCACAGGGTATGGCTCTCCCGCACACGGGGCCACGGCTTAACGTCCCATCCGACGGACGGCGGCCTTTCCAAGCCCATCGGTGTCCCCTACTGACCGTGGGCAGGGCGGGGGAATTTTTCGCAGATAATTCTCAACGCTGACCCAGCTGGGACTCGAACCTGGGAACTACAGATTACGAGCCTGGCGCGCTACCGACTGAGCCACCCCCGCCCCCATTGAACAGAGAGAGATTTTAAAAGAGAAACCGTTTTGAGGCTTCACGAAATTAAATTTCCATTTTCTTTATTTCCAGTTCTTGGTACACAAATCTCGGACCATAAAATAATCCTATTGTAAAACATTTATCTCTGGCCGTATAATCACGTAGCAAGGGATTCACAAACCCATAATTGAAATCACCTTCACCTATTTTCAAAGGTCACTATATTTATACTAAAGTGTTTGGCAACGAAATTTGCATCTGAAGTTTTCCTGAATGAAGAATTCAGATGGAAAACGAAACAACAGAAAGAGGAAGACGACGTCAAAACTGGGATTTAAAAAAAAATTAGAAAATAAGGTTTTGATGAATAAATTGTAACTCGTCCCTTTTGACGATCATTTAACTTTCTGATGAACAATAAACACCTTTTTTTCCTCCCTTTGGAAAGGTGCCAAAATGCGTTTCATTTTCTTTCTCCATCGGTACGAGGGACAAGTTGTTGTTTTTCATCTGGCAACGTGGTTTATTAGCAGCGACCTCTGGAGGTGAAAAACTCGTCGAAAGGTCCTCGTCTGCCTCTGCATGTTGATTGCGTCTGTTGACCGTTAACATTTCCTCGTGAGGTTTCCGTGTCAGCTGATCCTTTTCGCGATTTCGCTTTCCTCTTCGGCAGACGTTTTCATTCAGCGCGAGGAGGAAACGATCGCAGACGATTCAGCTGCTCACGTGTGAAACCGAATCCATTCTCACGCGAATGTTTCGAAAAGAGGGAATAAATGCAAACACTGAACAAGACACTCCGAAAGTATTTCCAAAACATCTGTTATTCGCCCCCCCCCCCCCCTGTTTACAACTTCCTTCTAGCCAATCAGTGGCCATGCAAACGATTTCCTCCAGAGGAGAGATTTGCAAATCGTCTTCGAATTCGATTCTCTTCCGTCATCAAGATTTTCGCAGCCGATTCCCCGATCCCCATCTTCCAAAAAGATTCACCATTTTCATCCGTAATCGCTCGACACAAGAAGGATCCTCAGGAGCTAGATCGTAATCATGCCGATTACGATTCCAGGTTCGATTCCCATTTGCGCATGCTGTCAGATTTATCTCCGCTACCTCTTCTCTCGGTGAGAAAGGGAACACCAATGAGCTTGGGAAGACCGCCGTCCGTCGCATAGGGCATCAAGCCGTGCCCCCAAGTGTGCGGAGAGCCATACCTTGTGCACGTTGAAGAACACATTGGATGGCCTTGACGGGAGACCACCATCTGTCTCCCAATAACTATTCCAGTGAGTCCCCTCCCCCAACCTTCTCTGAGCCCTCGGGGTCCTTGTGACCTGGCCATTTAGCCCACTGTGTACAAAAAAGCGCCGCTCAGAGGTAAAACAACCCCAACCCTATACAATACATATGCAAATAGTAATAAATCAACCCATTCCCAACATTAATAAGAGATTTGAATTCAAATCAAAATATTGAAACGAATTATAATGAAATGCAACGTTTTATAGTTTCCCTATTTTGTAGCACAATTTAATAATAATAATTCAACCGATATAGAAATTGAGATTTGAAAATGAATCCGAATAAGATCCCCGTATATAAGACGCAGCCGCTCTGTGCAGAAGACTTCTTGTGATTAGGGTTGAAGCGTTGGCCCAACAGTCTCTAAATTTCAAAACTTTCTCACCATCGTTAACAGCAGCGGAGACTTAAGGGAAGGGAGGGGACTCTCTCCGTAGCCTACTTTCACGGCAAGGCGTGCACGGGGTGGTGTCAGGTAGCAGTTGGGGAGCAAGTGGGCCGCGGTTCCGGTCTGGCCTACATTTCCTACAGAAGACGAATTCTCTCAACTAGACAACTGCGGGCTCTTCATTCGCTGATCTTGAAGACTGAAAAGGTTTCAGGTTTGTAGGATTTAAAACCTTTTCCATCCTCACAGGGGGAAGATATTCTTATGACTCGATCCTTCAAAGATCCTCTCAGGAGCAGGATTCGTATCATTCATTCATCAAAATTTGAAACAGTAAATTTATTTATAAAAAAATGAAACATTTAATTAGGAAATATTACATCATTTGTACCTTTATTGTTATTTGTGTTTCATAACAGAATACAATTTATTGGAATATTTAAGAAGAAATGATTACTTTTTTTTATAAGAATAATTCACACGCTGAAATAGAAACTTCAATTATGTTGTCATGGTGGTTTATATTAATATTTGAAAAGGTTGTGCTGAGTGATTAGCGCTAGAAGAAACTAGAAAGCTAGATTATAGGGATATGGGACTCGAACCCAGATCGAGGGGTGTGGCTATGGAAGGGAGGCTCCCCCAACCCAAAGGAAATCAGCGAAATTCGAAGCGATTTTGAAAAATCCAGATGAGTTGTGAAAATTGGGATTTTTTTTTCCCCGTAACTAAAGCGAGTTAGCAAAATCTAGACAACTTGGCAAAATCTAGGGTGTCAAAATCGGGGCATGTTGGCAAAATCTAAGGTGTCAAAATCGAGGGATCTCGGCAAAATCTAGGGTGTCAAAATCGAGCAATCTTGGCAAAATCTTGGGTGTCAAAATCGAGGCATCTTGGCAAAATCTAGGGTATCAAAATCGAGACATCTTGGCAAAACCTAGGGTACCAAAATCGAGGCATCTTGGCAAAATCTAGGGTGTCAAAATCGAGGCATCTTGGCAAAATCTACGGTGTCAAAATCGAGGCATCTTGGCAAAATCTAGGGTGTCAAAATCGAGGCACTTGGAAAAATCTAGAGTGTTCAAATCGAGCAAACTTTGCAAAATCTTGGGTGTCAAAATCGAGGCATCTTTGCAAAATCTAGGGTGTCAAAATCGAGGCATCTTGGCAAAATCTAAGGTGTTAAAATCGAGCAATCTTGGCAAAATCTTGGGTGTCAAAATCGAGGCATCTTGGCAAAATCTAGGGTGTCAAAATCGAGACATCTTGGCAAAACCTAGGGTGCCAAAATCGAGGCATCTTGGCAAAATCTAGGGTGTCAAAATCGAGACATCTTGGCAAAATCTACGGTGTCAAAATCGAGGCATCTTGGCAAAATCTAGGGTGTCAAAATCGAGGCACTTGGAAAAATCTAGAGTGTTAAAATCGAGCAATCTTGGCAAAATCTTGGGTGTCAAAATCGAGGCATCTTGGCAAAATTTAGGGCGTCAAAATCGAGGCAACTTGGCAAAATCTAGGGTGTCAAAATCGAGGCATCTTGGCAAAATTTAGGGTGTCAAAATCGAGGCATCTTGGCAAAATCTAGGGTGTTAAAATCGAGGCATCTTGGCAAACGCTAGGGTGTCAAAATCGAGGCATCTTGGCAAAATCTAAGGTGTTAAAATCGAGCAATCTTGGCAAAATCTTGGGTTTCAAAATCGAGGCATCTTGGCAAAATCTAGGAGAGTTGGCAAATCTTTGGGAGTTGTTAAAATTCGGAGTGACTTTGCAAAATTCAGGTGAGATGTAAAAATTGGGATTTTCTTCTGTAAAATTATGGCGAGTGGCAAAGTGGCAAAATTCGAACCCACTTGGTAAAATACAGGCGAATTGTAAAAATTGAGATTGGTTTTCTGAAATTAAGGAGAGTTGGGAAAATCGAGTATTCTTTTAAAAATCTTCGGGAGTTGGCAAAATCTAGGATAGTTCGCAAAATTCGAAGCGACTTGGTAAAATCAGGTGACATGTAAAAAATTGGAATTTTTCTGTAAAATTATGGAGCCACTTGGTAAAATATTGGCGAGTTAGGTATTTTTTAATTTTTGAATTCACATTTTCCTATAATGGGCGCTAAAAAGTAGAAAATAAATTTAAAGCATATCGATGATGCAATCAGTCACCGAGTTCGTATTCACTTCAAAGGAAAAGAGGGCGCCAGCAATCTTGTCGAGTAAGTAAATCAGCGCCCTCTTTTCCTTTGAAGTGAACAGAAATTCAGTGACTGCTTGCACCATCGATATGCTTTTGGTTGATTTTCTACTTTTTAGGATTTTAGGTATTTTTTTTTAATTTTTTTATTCATTTTTTGTCACTAAACATATTACCTTCAAAAACTTTCATTTGATTTTCATAAACATCGACCACATTTCCCCCCCCCCCCCCTGCTAGCCTATGACATTGGAGACGTCCCAAGCTTTGATTTGGGATATGATTCGTTAAAATCCAACCTTGCGAAAAGCCGCCCCCTCCCTTTTTTTGTCAGCGGTGGAATAGTGGGGACAAGATTCGTAATAGTTTACGGAGGTCATTATGCGAGTTTTCATTCGACATTTAACTAGTAACTGTAGGCCCTCGCATTCGCAAGATATAACAGAACAACTTTCACAGTTCCCATTTGTAGGGGGGGAAGAATGCGGGGGGTGTAATTTTTTATGGCTTATGACACTCGTCTGATCACAAGGTTTCAAGGTGACACCTAGCTTGTTACTTTCCGCACTCGTTTTTTGGAGATATAGGGACAATGAAAGTTTTCACATAATCCCCCTTTTCAGGTGAGGTACGAAAGAAAGGGGGAGGGGGGGGGGGTCAGTTTTTTATAGCCTATGACATTCCCCGCGTGAAAAGCTCTCATTTGACGTAGAGCTCGTTACTTTCGGCTCTCCCGTTCTGGAGATATTGGCGAAGAATTGTTTTCTTATTTTCCCTTTTTTTAGGTAGGGAAGAAAGTATTGGGGAGTGAATTTTATAAAGCCTATGACACTTTTCGGGTCATCAGCTTTCGTTTGACACACAAATCATCCAGTTTCTCCACCGCGTTCGAAAAATACGGCGGAACAACTTCTTGTGAAATCCACAAACGACAAATGTCGAATAAAAAAGCAACAGGATTGGATTGTTTTACCTCTGAGCGGCACTTTTTTGCACACCATGGGCTAAATGGCCAGGCCACAAGGACCCCGAAGGCTCAGAGAAGGTTGGGGGAGGGGACCCACAGGAACAGCTGTTGGGAGACAGATGGTAGCCACCCATCAAGGCCATCTAGCGTGTTCTTTAACGTGCACAGGGTATGGCTCTCCCGCACACCGGGCCACGGCTTAACGTCCCATTCGACGGACGGCGCCATCTGACCGTACGCAGGGCGGGGAAATTTTGCGGAGATAAATCTCAACGCTGACCCAGCTTGGACTCGAACCTTCGAACTGTAGATTACGAGCCTGGCGCGCTACCGACTGAGCCACCCCCGCCTCTAAAAAGCAACAGGAAGACGGATTAAAGTGGGATTCGTTTTGTGAAATTCAGTACTTGGCGCAATCGCGAAAACTTTGTAAAATCTAAGACAGTTGGCAAAATTTGAAGCCATTTGGTAAAATATAGGTTAGTTGTGAAGAATGGGATAGGTTTGGTGAAATAAAAGGAAAGTTGGTACAATCCGGAAAACTTGGCAAAATCTTGTATAGTTGACAAAATTCGACGGGAATTCGGTAAATGTAGGAAAGGGAATAAAATAGCTTTTATTTTTCGTAAAATCATGGCAAGGTTGCAAAATCGAGGCACTTGGCAAAAACCAAAAATCGACGGAAGCCCCCGCCTCCACTGAAAGAAATTCTGGGTACAGTCGCTCAAAAAAGTATCTGAACACTATGGTTGATTACATAATTCAGAAAAAATATCTGGCAACGATTTTTTTAGAAATTAGTGATCTGGCAACCTTCGTGTCACGTGATTACAGAATTCAGGAAAAATATCTGGAGCGTGTACAGCAACTGTACACACTCAATATTTCCGTGAGTGAGCAGCGTTGAGATTTATCTCCGCAAAATTCCCCGCCCTGCCCACGGTCAGTAGGGGACACCGATGGGCTTGGAAAGGCTGCCGTCCGTCGGATGGGACGTTAAGCCGTGGCTCCGTGTGTGGGAGAGCCATACCCTGTGCACGTTAAAGAACACGCTGGATGGCCTTGACGGGAGGCTACCATCTGTCTCCCAACAGCTGTTCCAGTGGGTCCCCTCCCCCAACCTTCTCTGAGCCTTCGGGGTCCATGTGACCTGGCCATTTAGCCCATGGTGTGCAAAAAAGTGCCGCTCAAAGGTAAAACAACCTAACCCAAATCCGTGAGTGAGCCCACACGATATAGTATCAAAATAATATGACCACCTACAGTCGCTCAAAAAAGTATCCGAACGCTCTGGTGGATTACAGAATTCAGAAAAAATATCTGGCAACGATTTGTTTTTTAGAAATTAGTGATCTGGCACCTTCGTGTCACGTGACACGATTTCCAGATCACTAATTTCTAAAAAAATCGTTGCCAGATATTTTTCTGAATTCTGTAATCAACCATAGTGTTCGGACGTTTTTTTGAGCGACTGTAGGTGGTCATATTATTTTGAT